>CAWVNO010003034.1:51812-101812 GCA_963930645.1 Salticus scenicus
TTTTTAATCAAAAATGTGTCGAGTGTTGTTAGTCGAAGTTACAAGCAGAGATTGTGTATTAAAATGACATTTCACTAAATGATTTTTCATATTACCACAAAAGCGTATTAATACATAAATAAGTAACTTAAGTCATTATCTTAAACATCACGACACAACACCATTTCAATTTTATTTTTTAAATTATATTTATAATTGTTCAAATGAATTATCTTGTGGGGGGATGGGGAAATCCATGGCACTCACAGTACTGTCTCTTATCCTGCATTTGTGTAAAAGTAGATTATTGCAGTTTAAAGTGCAAAGAAAGGTGCATTTCTAAAGCAATTTAAAAAAGAGTTAAAAATTGTATTATAAACAATTTTATGTGACATGCATTACCGTATAAAGTTGGTTATCGCTCCCTCGACTACCCGTTTCAATATTGCAGCTTTATCATTTAAAGTTTTCATTAAATTTATAAAAATTTGTTTAAAATTATTCAGAAAATTTAAACTTACACTTTTTTTTTTAACTTACAAGTGTTTGATTAATTTTGTGCAGTCCTGAATTTTGTTTTTATATTTTTTTTCTTACCAAATAGTGTATTTAAATTCATCACAGAAAAAGAATGATAACGTAACTTGAAGTGTATTTCAAACAGTTACTAACTATAGCTCTTAATATATATATATATATATATATATATATATATATATATATATATATTTTTTTTTTTTTTTTTTTTTTTTTTTGTGGTCCTGTAAACGGAATCATGAATTTTTTTCATGATACGATCTCAATAAAAAGTTTCAAGTGTTATTTCCACATGGTACAAATTTTGAATATCGAATTTAGATTTCTTGCTAGTATTTGTTTTTTAAATATGCTAGCACACACACACACACACAAAAACCAACTTATGAAAACCTGAATTTCGGTTCTGGAAACCTCAGAACATGTTTTAATAGTAAAAAACCCTGTGCAGATAATTTGACTCCCTAAATAATAATTTATTTTGTTCATGTGTGGTCTCTTACTAATGCTTTCTCTGCCACGCATCGGTAAGAGAAAGCGTTATTTTTTTTTTTTTTTTTTTGCATAAATATACCAAACTTTATATACGTGATGACTTTTTATAAAAAATTAAGCTGATTGAATTTGGGTGCATATCGGCTGATAGATGGTGATGTTATGTACCTCTTTTCGGTGTTTTACGTAGTTTTTCGATCAATTACTATAAGAATTCTGTGAAGCATACTAGTTTTTTTTTTTATATTTATATAATAAAAATTGAAAATATTATTTATATTATGATTTTACTTATTATGATTAATAATAAAGTTTTTATTGCATTATTATTTGCATATGATAAATTATATTAAATATATCAAATCATTTTTTTTTTTTTAAATCTTAGGTTAATAAAACTGTTGTTATTTACAGTGACGAATTAAACAAGGTTGTAATATTTATCTTTTTACAGTGAGTGATGAAATTAATGGATTTGTTTTTTATTTTTAAATTTTTTTCGATTTTCTGAAAAAATACTGGACAAAAAGGCCCAGGGGCTCTATTCTCGTCTAGTTGCCTATTAACCACCACTTGTAATCGTTAACGACAGTTTTTAACTACTGTTCTACCCACCGTAATAACAATCTTCCGGTTAAGTGCTATTCTGGTCTGTCGTTGTTGTCTTGAGTGGGTTGTTATCTTGAGTTTGAGGGTGACATTTTAAACCAATCAGTTGCAAGGGGTCATTCGTAATCCGTTTTGGGAGGGGAATTTTGTGAATAGCGATGATGACAACCTGTTTTCAATGGTGGAAAATGTGAAATGTCCCTTTAACTGAGCAAACTAAAACATTATACAGACGCGCCCATTTCTATTGTGATAAACGACGATTTTTAAGCTGAACAACTGCCTCCTAGCTGTCGGTAACTTAACGACTGTAAACAAGCTCGAATGAGAATAGCAAATCGTCGTTGTCTCGCTTCACAACAACCGGTTTCCGCGTAACGACTAGACGAGAATAGAGCCCCAGGACTTCAGACATGCAAAGAACATTTAAAAACTCACATTTTTCCCTATAGATTTAGTTCAGAGTGCAATTAGGGGACCCACCACAAACTAAAGAAAATCGCAAATACTCTGGATCACCCTGTATCATAAAAAGCATGAAAAGTTTTAAATATCTTATAACTTTAATACATTGTTGCACATACTATGTATAGTATTTATGTGTTTTGTTGGGAAAATTGTGCTATTATTTAGGCAGACCATTTTTTTTTTTTCAAAAATTATCAATTTTTTTAAAAAGTTTTTTGCTTATAACTAGAACAGATTTCCATAAAACTTTACGAAATTTACAGAAAACTTGACAAAATAATAGAGAAACATTATTTTGAAACACAAAATTCCCACGTGTAATAATTTTATAGTAGTAAACATTATTTTACTGTACATGCGCGAAAGATAGAAAATCTTTTATTACAAGGTTGAGAGCTAGATATAGTGGGCAACTTTTGACAAAAGTTCATTTAAGTAGAGTAAAAATTAAGCAAATTGTCGGCACAAGAACGAACTAGATTTTAGATATTTCCTAGAGTTGAAATTTCGTAAGGGATTTTCCACATGCCGCGTATTTTATATGAAGATCCAATTATTTTAACCACGTTGTAAAAGTTCTTTTTTCTGAAAAACCCCTTACGAACTCACAAATCTTAGTAAATAAATAAAAATATGTTAGAGTTACAAAGCCTTTATGGGGTTTTCCCCAAAAAAGACCTTTTGCAACGTGGTTGGAAAAATTGGCTCTTCAAAGTAAATACGCAGCATGTGAAAAACCCCTTATGAAATTTTAATTCAGTAAAATACCTAAAATCTAGCTCGTTCTTGTGCCGACAATTTGCTTAATTTTTACTCTTTTTAAATGAACTTTTGACAAAAGTTGCCCAATATATTTAGCTTTCAACCTGTGTAATAAAAGATTTTCTATCTTTCGTGCATGAGCAGTAAAATAATATTTACAAATATAAAATATAAATGCTTATATCTCAGTTAATATTACACGTAGGAATTTTTTGTTTCAGAAAAATGTTTATCTAATGCTTTGTCAATTTTTCTGTACATTTTGTAAAGTTTTATGGCAATCCATTCAAGTTATAAGCAAAAAACGTTTAAAAAAACTTAATAATTTTCAAATATATATATATATATATATATATACTAGCAGACCCGGCCACGCGTTGCTGTGACTAAGTTATACGTTGAATTATACGGCTGTAAACTATTTAGTACAGTCAAATTATTATTTACGAACAAAGACGAAAACGTTGTAGCCGATGTAAAAACCCACAGGGTTGAGATTTGAAACTTAGGTCAAAATTTGGAAGCGATTGATAAAAATTTTCGTAGTGTTGATATTAAGCACAAATTAATTTTATTGTAGGGTCCTATAAATTTTAATGGAGAAGTGATATATATTATTTCTAATGCTACTTTGGATAAAATTGCTAAAATGACTAATATATAAATTAAATTCTATTAAAATTCTATTAAAATAAAAGTATAAAAGAAACAGACGATTTTAAAATCAATTTTTATGGAGGAGTGAAATATAATATATGCTATAATGGATAATTTTACTATTAAATGACCTCATCATTTTAAATATTTTAAAGAGGGCAACAGCTGTAGTTATAAAAGGGAAAACAATAAGGCTAAACCAGAAAAATAAGTAAATTTGATAAATATTTTAAAACTTTAAAATTGGAAATCTTATGAAATATTGGACATTTAAAGTAAATACATGTATCATTTTAAATACAAAAAGATTTTGGAAAAGTTTAGTGTATTTTAACGAAGTGATGAGAAGTTTTTGAGTATGTTAAAATTTTAATAGTAAATTCAAGTCAATAAAGATGGGAAACATTGAGGATTAAGATAAGAATAATTATAAGATTAAAAAAAAAAAAAAAAAAAAAAAAACTTTTTATATACCATGATTTTAAATTTTAATATACTATTAATATACAAATTAAAAGGAAAATGATAAATATTCTATCATAGTTTGAAGTCAAATTTGTTTTCAAATGTCTAAATAAAATATCTGATGTAAGATACTAATATTTTGCAGCGGAATAGATTTCATTTCTGTCATCCTTGGCGAAAAAAAAAGAATATCGCCAAATTATCTGGCGAAAATATTTAATTCCTTTCAAAAATCATGGTTATTTTAACAACTTATATTAAAAGAGTAATGAATAATATGAAACAATATTTCGTAAGTAGTGTAAAAAGGGTGATTCACCGACACGGTGGAGGCGCGGAGGCGCGCTGAGGCGCGCGCGCCACCACCCTGTTGGAGAGCGCCTCCGCGCCTCCACCGTGTCGGTGAATACACCCTTTTTACACTACTTAGTCATCATCTTGGTCG
Source organism: Salticus scenicus (assembly GCA_963930645.1). NCBI lineage: Eukaryota > Metazoa > Arthropoda > Arachnida > Araneae > Salticidae > Salticus > Salticus scenicus. The sequence goes on from CAWVNO010003034.1 coordinate 56,230, forward strand.
AGGGTGTGTTGCCACCGGAAGAATAGAAACTGTGCGTTGCCACCGGAAGAATAGAAACTTTGACTATCATCTTGGATGAGGTTTGGTGGTGCCATCTATCGGGAATTTTGAGGAGTTAGATTTATTTTCCTAAATTACGGGACTTAGTATTTTTTTCACAATTTTGGGGACTTCAAAATTTTTTCGAAGTTAGATTTATTTTCTTAAATTTTGGACTTAGTAATTTTTTCGAATTTTTTGCAGGGGGATTAGATAACGTCACGATCTTTTGGGACTTTAATATTTAGGTGTTGCCACCGGAAGAATAGAAACTTTTGAAGAGTTGTCATTCGGGGATTATAAATTGATTACAGAATTAAATAGAAATTTTCCTATGTATTTCAGTGAATTTGACAAAATAAAACAAAGGGTTGGTGAGTACTATATAATTAAAAACAGGGTATAGACATTAAAATTTAGATGTTGCCATTGGAAGAGTATAAATAATTTCCGGTGGGACTTAACATTTTCGACTGAATGAAACAATGAATGACTGAAGTTAATTAACATCAGTAACAATTTATGAGTATTTTAGAAACTTAGCATTTTTAGAGATTAAAAATATATTGTGTTAAGATAATAAATAAGGAATTTAAATAGGAGTTCATACTTTTAGTGACATCATTGCAAATTTATATTACGAAATTTTTACAGAATTAAATAGAAATTTTCGTATTTTGAGGATAAGTGTCATCAGTGGATTAACACACAGATTTAAAAACAAAACAATAATAAATAATTTAAAACACATATTTTTCAATAATGAATGTCATACAATTATATGTATAATTAATTATTTTAAAACAAAAACGATACGCATAAATTTAAAAACAATAATAAATAATTTAAAACACATATTTTTTAATAATGAATATCATGTAATTATACGTATAATTAGTTATTTTAAAACAAAAACGACATTATAAGCAATAAAGTTGTTTAAACTAAACTTTATACACATCATGACTTTATGTTAACACTAAATAAGTTTCACTTTTAAAATTTCTTTAAACTCTAACTTATAAATACTATTAATACAATCGTTAAAATTGAACGCTGAAACAAAGGTAGATGAATTTAACGAATGGTATAGACTTTGATCTTAATATCTGCGCATTACCATTCGGAGATTATAAATTTATTACAGAATAAATAGAAATTTGCCTATGTATTTCATGGAAGTTGACAAAATAAAACAAAGGGTTCGTGAGTATTATATAATTAAAAACATTGAATGTGAATGGTATAGACTTTGATATTAAAATTTGGGTGTTACCATTGGAAGAGTATAAATAATTTATATGTTATAAATTAAACTGAATACAATAAAAATTATTTAAATTAAACTAAATATAATAAAAATTATATAAATTAAACTTTATATTCTCACTAAATAAGTTTCACACTTATTTAAACTCTAACTTACAATCATTAAAAATTGAACACATGCACTTTAAAAAATGACTATCATATAAATTTAAAAAAAAAATTACTATCATATAATAATATTAATTTAAAAAATGCATACAAAGATATATAGTAAAGTTATAAATTTAAAAAAAAATACTGTCATATGATAATATTAATTAAAAAAAAAAAAAAAAAAAAAAAAAAATGACTTTCATATAATAATATTAATTAAAAAAATGCATACAAAAATATACAGTAAAGTTATAAAATAAATAAATAAATAAAAAATAAAATAAATAAAAATAAAAATAAAATAAAAATGACTATCCTATAATAATATTAATTTAAAAATACATACAATGTTTAAAATCAACAATTAAATTTTATATACATTTTAATTAACTAAACTTTATGCTGTTACTATTAAATAAATTTATCCTAACACGAAAACTTTACATAAATTTTATAAGCAAAAAAGCTATAAGTACATGAATATGTTATTTAAATTAAACATTATATTGATACTACACAAATATTATTTAACATTTATTCGAGTTTAACGCTGTAATATAATTTAAACTATCTTAGTTGATTTAAATGAAACAGGTAAATACTTTTAAACTTGAACTAATAAAAATAAGTTCTTTTTATAAAATAATTGATATAAACTATAATAATAAAAAGGATTAGTTATATTTAAAAACTATCAGTTACTAAAAGTTATTTTATATTAAACATTTCGAAATAAATTGCATAAAAATTCAATGCATCATTTTAAATGAAAATAAACAGTTTCCTTAAAAAACAGATAATACGGAATATTCCATGAGTCAGTTATCACCTGCAACGGAAAACCCCTACAGCTGATGAATCATATGTTATATACGTTGGCGAGCCATGCCTATTAGTAATCCACACTATCTCATATAAAGATTAAGTTAAAATCATTAAAACAATACAGTGAATAATTTGGAAAATGCAATAATTTTTTCACAAAGCATATCATACAATGAGTTTAAACGATTATCACCTATCTATCACTTAAACGGTATTGAAATAAATATAAAAGTAAGTTATAGTTAAAAAATAAAAATTTCGTTTGTGAAAGGAGTTTTATATATTGCAAAAATTAGTTTTACTCAAATAATTTCTAAACATACACAAGTTAAATGGAAACTTTTCTAGGTTTCATTTAAGCAATAATTTTCCATGTGTGAAAGTAGTTTTATTTATGCAAAATTTAGTTTTATATAAACAAAAAAAAATTTATAGTGTATCAATAAAAATAGTTTATAGTATAACAATAAAAAATTCCTTATAAGTAAATACCAATAAAAAATATTTTTTAAATTAATTTCTCTCTCTTCAATAAAACAATAAAAATTTCTTATATAACTTTCGTAAAGTTTTAATAAAATTTCTATTATAAACAAATTTTTTATGAAATAAACAAATAATTTTATTAGAATATACATATTAAGTTTATTAAATTATCAAATAGTAATAATAAATTATGAAACTTACTTAAAATTGATGAAATTTCCCTTGGCGAAATGCAACCTTCATTCACACACAAATGCGAGAAACTGTTTATCGCCACACGTTGACTCATACAGATAAGAATGTTGATTCATACTTATCTCAGTAGAATGTTGTTAGAGTTCTGTGTTTTTCAGAGTAATATAAAATAGTTTATAGAGATCATTTATTTAATATCAGTTGTAAACTACATTTAAATAATGCAATAAGAGTTGAACTCTGCAATTAACCTATTAAAATATTGAAATTTTTTTAATTTTTTTATTTAATTTTACTTTTTTAATTATGCTAAGAAAATAATGAGATCAAAACAGAATTATTTTACGATAAGACATCCTTTTTCATTCAATAAAATGTAACTATAATTTTTAATGAAAGGTTTTAAAATCACTTAATAGGATAAAATTAAAAACAGAAATCTTATTATTTTTTCTAGTTATAAAACTAAGTAATAAACTATCTATAAATAATCATATAGCAAGCGATATTTTTGTATAATAACTATATATTATTTTAATATATACATTACATCGCAGGGTAAAATTTTCAACTTATTTATACGGATTGAAGTAATAAAACTTAATCATTTGCATAACCGCTAAATTTTATAAGTTGGATGTATGATTTAAAGTACTAAACAATAATCCTTGTGAGAGAATTGGGATAACACTTTCACAGAAAGAAATTGTCCTTTACAATAAGATTTGCTTAGAATGTCTAAGTGAAAATAACTTACCGTGAGGTCAGTGAGTCATGCAGTTGTATTCGAATTTATTGTTTTTAGTTAATGAAACTTCTAATGAGAGGATTATTTGTTACTAGCATATAAATGTACATTTTTATATTATTCCTGTATATATAAAATTTTAAATAATTCATTAAGTGTTAAACTTTGCATTTAATCGATTAAATAAAGTTTTCCTAAAATATAAGTGTAATTTTTTAATGAATCGTTTTAAATCACTTTAACTTTATAAGAAAAAACTAAAAAGAGGTTTTTAAATTACTTAATAGGATAAAATTAAAAATCTTATTGTTTTTAGCAATTATTTTATCTAGTTATAAACTATATATTATTTTAATATACGCCTTATAGTTAAGTCAGTTTTAGAGAAAACCAAGAAAAAGTCCCAACGCGCAGGTTGATGAGTTGGAATATTCTATTATACTTAAAGAATCCAGGTACGGAAAAACCGAAATACAATACGCGGAAAAACAGGCGGGATTTTCGGTTAAAACTTCAAAGCAGTGGACGGTAAACATAACACACCGTGAAACAACCTACTCCCACGACAGCCAAACTAAGAATGAAGGGAAACGTTGAGTTGTAACACCTTATCTACTAGAGATAAGGGGGAATTCCCCATGACTCACCCCTCGTTCGTTCATGTACAACATCTTACGAGAAAGTTCGTGAAGGATGACTCATCGGTGACGAGTTTGAATAATTTGCATAACCGCTAAATGGTATAAGCGAGAATCTTTTAATGTGAGTATTATAGTAATGATAAATTTATTTCATAATCGATAACTCATCAGGTTCACACATTATATAAAACAATACTATATTTAAAAGTTTTACTACACAATAAACATTCACATATGGATATTCCTAAGGTTTAAGACTATGCGAGGATCCTATAAGCGAAATGCCTGTGAGTCTTTCTAAGAAATCCTATTGCATATTTAAGCAGGTTTTAGAGAAAACCAAGAAATACTCCAATCGACTAGGTTGATGAAATGGATTCGAACCCAACACTTCCCCTTTTACCATAGAATCGTTCACTAATCACAAGGTTAATGAGTCATGCAGTTGTATTGAAACTTATTGATTACAAGTCTAAACTTATACCATTAAATATTTAACTGTTGGTTCTATAAGTGGATTGCTCTGTGTGTGAGTCTTTGTAACTTATAGTTAAGCGAGTTTTAGTGAAAACCAAGAAAAACTACAAACGGGTAGATTGTTAAGTTGAATTCAAACCTAGCATTAAACATAGAATCGTTTGTTCTTCTAAAATCCTTGTAACAACATGTTTATGGACTTTATAAGAAAATGCTTAATAGGGTTTGCATGCGTTAGCTATATTAAACACTTAATTTTTAACATACATTAAGGTTAGTGGATGAGTGACAGGTAATTCATTTAAAACAAAAATATAATAACGGTCGATTGAAACAAAGGGTTTGCAGTTTTAGAGAAAACCAAGAAAAAATCCCAACGGTAGGTTGATGAGTTGGAATATTCTATTATACTTAAAGAATCCAGGTACGGAAAAGCTGAAATACAATACGCGGAAAAACAGGCGAGATTTTCGGCTAAAACTTCAAAGCAGTGCACGGTAAACATAACACACCGTGAAACAACCTACTCCCAGGACAGCCAAACTAAGAATGAAGGGAAACGTTGAGTTGTAACACCTTATCTACTAGAGATAAGGGGGAATTCCCGGAAAAGCTGAGTCACCCCCCGTGGATCTTACGAGAAACTTCGTGAAGGATCGGTGACGAGTTTGAATAATTTGCATAACCGCTAAATGGTATAAGCGAGAATCTTTTAATGTGAGTATTATAGTAATGATAAATTTATTTCATAATCGATAACTCATCAGCTTCACACCTTATATAAAACAATACTATATTTAAAAGTTTTACTACACAATAAACATTCACATATGGATATTCCTAAGGTTTAAGACTATGCGAGGATCCTATAAGCGAAATGCCTGTGAGTCTTTCTAAGAAATCCTATTGCATATTTAAGCAGGTTTTAGAGAAAACCAAGAAATACTCCAATCGACTAGGTTGATGAAATGGATTCGAACCCAACACTTCCCCTTTTACCATAGAATCGTTCACTAATCACAAGGTTAATGAGTCATGCAGTTGTATTGAAACTTATTGATTACATGTCTAAACTTATACCATTAAATATTTAACTGTTGGTTCTATAAGTGGATTGCTCTGTGTGCGAGTCTTTGTAACTTATAGTTAAGCGAGTTTTAGTGAAAACCAAGGAAAACTACAAACGGGTTGATTGTTAAGTTGAATTCAAACCTAGCATTAAACATAGAATCGTTTGATCTTCTAAAATACTTGTAACAACATGTTTATGAACTTTATAAGAAAATGCTTAATAGGGTTTTCATGCGTTAGCTATATTAAACACTTAATTTTTAACATACATTAAGGTTAGTAGATGAGTGTCAGGTAATTCATTTAAAACAAAACTATAATAAGGGTTGATTGAAACAAAGGGTTTGTAGGTTATAATTATAGGATAAAACGTTATGTGTTTCGAAAACCCTTCATCAAGATTGCAACAACCGTTTCGAATGATACTCTCCCTTCATCAGATAGACTTAAACTTTTATTTTATCAGAATGAAAGAAAACGATAGACGATTTACACTTATTGAAATCCCAACTTATAAATAATTCGACTTTCACTAAAAATGCAAGTCGCATATACACTTTGAAACAATCAATAAATTTTATATTATCACAATGCATTAAATAAGTTTCTCATTTAACATTCAAGATGAATTTATTTTTACATTAATTAAGAATTGAACACATATTAATTTTTAAAATGACTATTTTTAAAAAGTTTTGAAACAGCTAATAAATTTTATAAGCTTTTACAATTAAATAAATTTAGCATATTATGAAAGTTTTACATCACTCGGTAAAATTTTATATGAGCAATAAAAGTGATACACATTATAATTATAAACTCATAAAATAAATTTCACACTTAACATTTAAACTCTAACCAATCAATCTTAAAGTAATTTTTTATCTTTTGTACATAATCATAAACCTTTCGTTTCTATTGTAAAGTGAAGTATGACTCATGCTTTAATTAAAATCTCTAATCAAAATTATAAGAAAGTAAAGTTTAGGAAATACCTATGTATTATAGGTAAATTAATACAGTATAAATATTCATGTTTTTCAGTTAAGTAAAAAAGTTATATAATTAATTTTACAGACTACTTAAATAATGTATAATTAAGTTTCAGAATTATTATTATTATTATTTTTTTTTTTTCTTCTATAGTATGTATATATAAATTTTTAGTTAGAAAGTTTTTATTAAAATACAATAATCAAAGTTTTGTACGATATTAATTTACATTGCATCTAAAACTTTAAATATATAGAAACAATTGTACATTTGGTTTTGTCTGAAGCATATATATAAATAATAAAATCTTATTCAGTTTAGTTTTTAAAACACTATAAAGATTTCAGACACACATATTTTTATCTTGTTTAAATAAAATTTTTAAAATGAAACAATATTAATGTTATAAAATAATACACTCAGCATGACTCACGGAGTGTGCTATTCCATCAAATTATTCCGCATACGTGTAATAACATGTCTGACTTAACTATATACTGAATTACCATTATTTCAGAAAAAGTTGGGACTTACCTTAAAACACATCCTACACCCTTGGCAGACTTGAAGAAAATGAATGATACGAGACATTCTTATCAGAGACGCCAGGTCACGAGGTTAGTGACGTCACGAATGATGTGATTGGCTACGCTCAGTCACGTGATCATGACGTCATCCTCTCATCAATGACGTCACCGATTGCTTATCTGCTACCACAACGCGCGGAAATGTCCAGTACGCAGTGAAAAATATTCAAAGTCTACGGAACATTACTCGAAACGATTCCATTGTCTTATACGGTAAATTGAAATATAACATGCGGAAAAAAGTTAGACATATACCGGAGAAACTATGCATACTGCCCGATGAAACTAAGCCGCACAGCTAAGTAGATGCTACCAGGATGAGAGTCAAAATCCAACTGAATTCAAACAATATGACAAGGTCTATAAATCTCCCGTGTTGATTAGATGGTTTTGATGAATGGGTTTTCCCCCACACTTAAGCAGAATGGAGAAGTCATAGGTTTTTCCTCACCTATCTCTTAATTAAGTTTCTTAATTAAAATTATGCAAATTATATGTAAGTCTTTCAAATATCTCTTAATTACGTTTTCTAATTAAAATTATGTAAATTTTATGTAAATCTTTCATGTTTATCATATGCCCTCCTAGTTAAAGATTTAATAAACCTATCTTTTATACAACATAAATAAATTTAATAAGTATAATCTGTTTAATGACTCATCAAACGATGACTCATCATAAACATGTCTGAACATGAATCTAGTTGAACACTAATATTTTACTGAATAAGCGATAATTACTATATGGATCACAAAATATACGTTGTTGGAAATTAAGTAAACAACACTACTTGATGAAAAATTAAGTTTCTCATAAGTAAACAATAATAATAAAAATAACTTTTGGTTTGAATAATATAAAAAGCAATAATACAAAATCATATACAATAAAATGTTAGTGTTCAACTAGATTCATGTTCAGACATGTTTATGATGAGTCATCGTTTGATGAGTCATCGTTTGATGAGTCATTAAACAGATTATACTTATTAAATTTATTTATGTTGTATAAAAGATAGGTTTATTAAATCTTTAAATAGGAGGGCATATGATAAACATGAAAGATTTACATAAAATTTACATAATTTTAATTAGAGAACGTAATTAAGAGATATTTGAAAGACTTACATATAATTTGCATAATTTTAATTAAGAAACTTAATTAAGAGATAGGTGAGGAAAAACCTATGACTTCTCCATTCTGCGTAGGTGTGGGGGAAAACCCATTCATCAAAACCATCTAATCAACACGGGAGATTTATAGACCTTGTCATATTGTTTGAATTCAGTTGGATTTTGACTCTCATCCTGGTAGCATCTACTTAGCTGTGCGGCTTAGTTTCATCGGGCAGTATGCATAGTTTCTCCGGTATATGTCTAACTTTTTTCCGCATGTTATATTTCAATTTACCGTATAAGACAATGGAATCGTTTCGAGTAATGTTCCGTAGACTTTGAATATTTTTCACTGCGTACTGGACATTTCCGCGCGTTGTGGTAGCAGATAAGCAATCGGTGACGTCATTGATGAGAGGATGACGTCATGATCACGTGACTGAGCGTAGCCAATCACATCATTCGTGACGTCACTAACCTCGTGACCTGGCGTCTCTGATAAGAATGTCTCGTATCATTCATTTTCTTCAAGTCTGCCAAGGGTGTAGGATGTGTTTTAAGGTAAGTCCCAACTTTTTCTGAAATAATGGTAATTCAGTATATAGTTAAGTCAGACATGTTATTACACGTATGCGGAATAATTTGATGGAATAGCACACTCCGTGAGTCATGCTGAGTGTATTATTTTATAACATTAATATTGTTTCATTTTAAAAATTTTATTTAAACAAGATAAAAATATGTGTGTCTGAAATCTTTATAGTGTTTTAAAAACTAAACTGAATAAGATTTTATTATTTATATATATGCTTCAGACAAAACCAAATGTACAATTGTTTCTATATATTTAAAGTTTTAGATGCAATGTAAATTAATATCGTACAAAACTTTGATTATTGTATTTTAATAAAAACTTTCTAACTAAAAATTTATATATACATACTATAGAAGAAAAAAAAAATAATAATAATAATAATTCTGAAACTTAATTATACATTATTTAAGTAGTCTGTAAAATTAATTATATAACTTTTTTACTTAACTGAAAAACATGAATATTTATACTGTATTAATTTACCTATAATACATAGGTATTTCCTAAACTTTACTTTCTTATAATTTTGATTAGAGATTTTAATTAAAGCATGAGTCATACTTCACTTTACAATAGAAACGAAAGGTTTATGATTATGTACAAAAGATAAAAAATTACTTTAAGATTGATTGGTTAGAGTTTAAATGTTAAGTGTGAAATTTATTTTATGAGTTTATAATTATAATGTGTATCACTTTTATTGCTCATATAAAATTTTACCGAGTGATGTAAAACTTTCATAATATGCTAAATTTATTTAATTGTAAAAGCTTATAAAATTTATTAGCTGTTTCAAAACTTTTTAAAAATAGTCATTTTAAAAATTAATATGTGTTCAATTCTTAATTAATGTAAAAATAAATTCATCTTGAATGTTAAATGAGAAACTTATTTAATGCATTGTGATAATATAAAATTTATTGATTGTTTCAAAGTGTATATGCGACTTGCATTTTTAGTGAAAGTCGAATTATTTATAAGTTGGGATTTCAATAAGTGTAAATCGTCTATCGTTTTCTTTCATTCTGATAAAATAAAAGTTTAAGTCTATCTGATGAAGGGAGAGTATCATTCGAAACGGTTGTTGCAATCTTGATGAAGGGTTTTCGAAACACATAACGTTTTATCCTATAATTATAACCTACAAACCCTTTGTTTCAATCAACCCTTATTATAGTTTTGTTTTAAATGAATTACCTGACACTCATCCACTAACCTTAATGTATGTTAAAAATTAAGTGTTTAATATAGCTAACGCATGAAAACCCTATTAAGCATTTTCTTATAAAGTTCATAAACATGTTGTTACAAGTATTTTAGAAGATCAAACGATTCTATGTTTAATGCTAGGTTTGAATTCAACTTAACAATCAACCCGTTTGTAGTTTTCCTTGGTTTTCACTAAAACTCGCTTAACTATAAGTTACAAAGACTCGCACACAGAGCAATCCACTTATAGAACCAACAGTTAAATATTTAATGGTATAAGTTTAGACATGTAATCAATAAGTTTCAATACAACTGCATGACTCATTAACCTTGTGATTAGTGAACGATTCTATGGTAAAAGGGGAAGTGTTGGGTTCGAATCCATTTCATCAACCTAGTCGATTGGAGTATTTCTTGGTTTTCTCTAAAACCTGCTTAAATATGCAATAGGATTTCTTAGAAAGACTCACAGGCATTTCGCTTATAGGATCCTCGCATAGTCTTAAACCTTAGGAATATCCATATGTGAATGTTTATTGTGTAGTAAAACTTTTAAATATAGTATTGTTTTATATAAGGTGTGAAGCTGATGAGTTATCGATTATGAAATAAATTTATCATTACTATAATACTCACATTAAAAGATTCTCGCTTATACCATTTAGCGGTTATGCAAATTATTCAAACTCGTCACCGATCCTTCACGAAGTTTCTCGTAAGATCCACGGGGGGTGACTCAGCTTTTCCGGGAATTCCCCCTTATCTCTAGTAGATAAGGTGTTACAACTCAACGTTTCCCTTCATTCTTAGTTTGGCTGTCCTGGGAGTAGGTTGTTTCACGGTGTGTTATGTTTACCGTGCACTGCTTTGAAGTTTTAGCCGAAAATCTCGCCTGTTTTTCCGCGTATTGTATTTCAGCTTTTCCGTACCTGGATTCTTTAAGTATAATAGAATATTCCAACTCATCAACCTACCGTTGGGATTTTTTCTTGGTTTTCTCTAAAACTGCAAACCCTTTGTTTCAATCGACCGTTATTATATTTTTGTTTTAAATGAATTACCTGTCACTCATCCACTAACCTTAATGTATGTTAAAAATTAAGTGTTTAATATAGCTAACGCATGCAAACCCTATTAAGCATTTTCTTATAAAGTCCATAAACATGTTGTTACAAGGATTTTAGAAGAACAAACGATTCTATGTTTAATGCTAGGTTTGAATTCAACTTAACAATCTACCCGTTTGTAGTTTTTCTTGGTTTTCACTAAAACTCGCTTAACTATAAGTTACAAAGACTCACACACAGAGCAATCCACTTATAGAACCAACAGTTAAATATTTAATGGTATAAGTTTAGACTTGTAATCAATAAGTTTCAATACAACTGCATGACTCATTAACCTTGTGATTAGTGAACGATTCTATGGTAAAAGGGGAAGTGTTGGGTTCGAATCCATTTCATCAACCTAGTCGATTGGAGTATTTCTTGGTTTTCTCTAAAACCTGCTTAAATATGCAATAGGATTTCTTAGAAAGACTCACAGGCATTTCGCTTATAGGATCCTCGCATAGTCTTAAACCTTAGGAATATCCATATGTGAATGTTTATTGTGTAGTAAAACTTTTAAATATAGTATTGTTTTATATAATGTGTGAACCTGATGAGTTATCGATTATGAAATAAATTTATCATTACTATAATACTCACATTAAAAGATTCTCGCTTATACCATTTAGCGGTTATGCAAATTATTCAAACTCGTCACCGATGAGTCATCCTTCACGAACTTTCTCGTAAGATGTTGTACATGAACGAACGAGGGGTGAGTCATGGGGAATTCCCCCTTATCTCTAGTAGATAAGGTGTTACAACTCAACGTTTCCCTTCATTCTTAGTTTGGCTGTCGTGGGAGTAGGTTGTTTCACGGTGTGTTATGTTTACCGTCCACTGCTTTGAAGTTTTAACCGAAAATCCCGCCTGTTTTTCCGCGTATTGTATTTCGGTTTTTCCGTACCTGGATTCTTTAAGTATAATAGAATATTCCAACTCATCAACCTGCGCGTTGGGACTTTTTCTTGGTTTTCTCTAAAACTGACTTAACTATAAGGCGTATATTAAAATAATATATAGTTTATAACTAGATAAAATAATTGCTAAAAACAATAAGATTTTTAATTTTATCCTATTAAGTAATTTAAAAACCTCTTTTTAGTTTTTTCTTATAAAGTTAAAGTGATTTAAAACGATTCATTAAAAAATTACACTTATATTTTAGGAAAACTTTATTTAATCGATTAAATGCAAAGTTTAACACTTAATGAATTATTTAAAATTTTATATATACAGGAATAATATAAAAATGTACATTTATATGCTAGTAACAAATAATCCTCTCATTAGAAGTTTCATTAACTAAAAACAATAAATTCGAATACAACTGCATGACTCACTGACCTCACGGTAAGTTATTTTCACTTAGACATTCTAAGCAAATCTTATTGTAAAGGACAATTTCTTTCTGTGAAAGTGTTATCCCAATTCTCTCACAAGGATTATTGTTTAGTACTTTAAATCATACATCCAACTTATAAAATTTAGCGGTTATGCAAATGATTAAGTTTTATTACTTCAATCCGTATAAATAAGTTGAAAATTTTACCCTGCGATGTAATGTATATATTAAAATAATATATAGTTATTATACAAAAATATCGCTTGCTATATGATTATTTATAGATAGTTTATTACTTAGTTTTATAACTAGAAAAAATAATAAGATTTCTGTTTTTAATTTTATCCTATTAAGTGATTTTAAAACCTTTCATTAAAAATTATAGTTACATTTTATTGAATGAAAAAGGATGTCTTATCGAAAAATAATTCTGTTTTGATCTCATTAGCTTAATTATTTTCTTAACATAATTTTGAAACCACAGTTCAATATTTTGATTGCAGAGTTCAACTCTTATTGCATTATTTAAATGTAGTTTACAACTGATATTAAATAAATGATCTCTATAAACTATTTTATATTACTCTGAAAAACACAGAACTCTAACAACATTCTACTGAGATAAGTATGAATCAACATTCTTATCTGTATGAGTCAACGTGTGGCGATAAACAGTTTCTCGCATTTGTGTGTGAATGAAGGTTGCATTTCGCCAAGGGAAATTTCATCAATTTTAAGTAAGTTTCATAATTTATTATTACTATTTGATAATTTAATAAACTTAATATGTATATTCTAATAAAATTATTTGTTTATTTCATAAAAAATTTGTTTATAATAGAAATTTTATTAAAACTTTACGAAAGTTATATAAGAAATTTTTATTGTTTTATTGAAGAGAGAGAAATTAATTTAAAAAATATTTTTTATTGGTATTTACTTATAAGGAATTTTTTATTGTTATACTATAAACTATTTTTATTGTTACACTATAAATTTTTTTGTTTATATAAAACTAAATTTTGCATAAATAAAACTACTTTCACACATGGAAAATTATTGCTTAAATGAAACCTAGAAAAGTTTCCATTTAACTTGTGTATGTTTAGAAATTATTTGAGTAAAACTAATTTTTCCAATATATAAAACTCCTTTCACAAACGAAATTTTTATTTTTTAACTATAACTTACTTTTATATGTATTTATTTATTTCAATATCGTTTAAGTGATAGATAGGTGATAATCGTTTAAAGTCATTGTATGATATGCTTTGTGAAAAAATTATTGCATTTTCCAAATTATTCGCTGTATTGTTTTAATGATTTTAACTTAATCTTTATATGAGATAGTGTAGATTACTAATAGGCATGGCTCGCTAGCGTATATAACATAAGATTCATCAGCTGTAGGGGTTTTTCCGTTGCAGGTGATAACTGACTCATGGAATATTCCGTATTATCTGTTTTTTAAGGAAACTGTTTATTTTCATTTAAAATGATGCATTGAATTTTTATGCAATTTATTTCGAAATGTTTAATATAAAATAACTTTTAGTAACTGATAGTTTTTAAATATAACTAATCCTTTTTATTATTATAGTTTATATCAATTATTTTATAAAAATAACTTATTTTTATTAGTTCAAGTTTAAAAGTATTTACCTGTTTCATTTAAATCAACTAAGATAGTTTAAATTATATTACAGCGTTAAACTCGAATAAATGTTAAATAATATTTGTGTAGTATCAATATAATGTTTAATTTAAATAACATATTCATGTACTTATAGCTTTTTTGCTTATAAAATTTATGTAAAGTTTTCGTGTTAGGATAAATTTATTTAATAGTAACAGCATAAAGTTTAGTTAATTATAATGTATATAAAATTTAATTGTTGATTTTAAACATTGTATGTATTTTTAAATTAATATTATTATAGGATAGTCATTTTTATTTTATTTTTATTTTTATTTATTTTATTTTTTATTTATTTATTTATTTTATAACTTTACTGTATATCTTTGTATGCATTTTTTAAATTAATATTATTATATGAAAGTAACTTTTTTAATTTATATTATTATATGAAAGTAATTTTTTTAATTTATATTATTATATAATAGTAATTTTTTTTTTTTTAATTAATATTATCATATAACAGTATTTTTTTTAAATTTATAACTTTACTATATATCTTTGTATGCATTTTTTTAATTAATATTATTATATGATAGTAATTTTTTTTAAATTTATATGATAGTCATTTTTTAAAGTGCATGTGTTCAATTTTTAACGAATGTAAGTTAGAGTTTAAATAAGTGTGAAACTTATTTAGTGAGAATATAAAGTTTAATTTATATAATTTTTATTATATTTAGTTTAATTTAAATAATTTTTATTGTATTCAGTTTAATTTATAACATATAAATTATTTATACTCTTCCAATGGTAACACCCAAATTTTAATATCAAAGTCTATACCATTCACATTCAATGTTTTTAATTATATAATACTCACGAACCCTTTGTTTTATTTTGTCAACTTCCATGAAATACATAGGCAAATTTCTATTTATTCTGTAATAAATTTATAATCTCCGAATGGTAATGCGCAGATATTAAGATCAAAGTCTATACCATTCGTTAAATTCATCTACCTTTGTTTCAGCGTTCAATTTTAACGATTGTATTAATAGTATTTATAAGTTAGAGTTTAAAGAAATTTTAAAAGTGAAACTTATTTAGTGTTAACATAAAGTCATGATGTGTATAAAGTTTAGTTTAAACAACTTTATTGCTTATAATGTCGTTTTTGTTTTAAAATAACTAATTATACGTATAATTACATGATATTCATTATTAAAAAATATGTGTTTTAAATTATTTATTATTGTTTTTAAATTTATGCGTATCGTTTTTGTTTTAAAATAATTAATTATACATATAATTGTATGACATTCATTATTGAAAAATATGTGTTTTAAATTATTTATTATTGTTTTGTTTTTAAATCTGTGTGTTAATCCACTGATAACACTTATCCTCAAAATACGAAAATTTCTATTTAATTCTGTAAAAATTTCGTAATATAAATTTGCAATGATGTCACTAAAAGTATGAACTCCTATTTAAATTCCTTATTTATTATCTTAACACAATATATTTTTAATCTCTAAAAATGCTAAGTTTCTAAAATACTCATAAATTGTTACTGATGTTAATTAACTTCAGTCATTCATTGTTTCATTCAGTCGAAAATGTTAAGTCCCACCGGAAATTATTTATACTCTTCCAATGGCAACATCTAAATTTTAATGTCTATACCCTGTTTTTAATTATATAGTACTCACCAACCCTTTGTTTTATTTTGTCAAATTCACTGAAATACATAGGAAAATTTCTATTTAATTCTGTAATCAATTTATAATCCCCGAATGACAACTCTTCAAAAGTTTCTATTCTTCCGGTGGCAACACCTAAATATTAAAGTCCCAAAAGATCGTGACGTTATCTAATCCCCCTGCAAAAAATTCGAAAAAATTACTAAGTCCAAAATTTAAGAAAATAAATCTAACTTCGAAAAAATTTTGAAGTCCCCAAAATTGTGAAAAAAATACTAAGTCCCGTAATTTAGGAAAATAAATCTAACTCCTCAAAATTCCCGATAGATGGCACCACCAAACCTCATCCAAGATGATAGTCAAAGTTTCTATTCTTCCGGTGGCAACGCACAGTTTCTATTCTTCCGGTGGCAACACACCCTCGACCAAGATGATGACTAAGTAGTGTAAAAAGGGTGTATTCACCGACACGGTGGAGGCGCGGAGGCGCTCTCCAACAGGGTGGTGGCGCGCGCGCCTCAGCGCGCCTCCGCGCCTCCACCGTGTCGGTGAATCACCCTTTTTACACTACTTTCGTACAATACATATTACATGTCATACATACGTACAATGAATAATACATATTACATTTCGTACAATGTTTTGATCGCCAAATAATAATAATAATAATAAAAAAAGCCAAGGGCGACAGAGTTTAAAAATTTAAAATTAAAATTTTGTCAATTTGACAGCAAAATAATTCAATCTAACACCCGCGATAACTAATACATATCTATACTCAAATATAAGGATTAAAATCGGGAAATAAATTTCCTCGATTTTTAATAATTTCTTACAAAAAATCCAGTGGGCAATTAACATAGGAAATCTTTTTCTTGGCTGCACAGACGGTCAGTGAGTCACACTTCGCTTGCGTATAGAACTCATAGATATAGTATAGCATATATGGAATAGAGTGATCATTGGGGAGAAAAAAGTTATTCCTTTTCATTTGGGAAAAGACGACGTTTTTACCAAAATATGGCCGTCTTTCCCCGAGTGAATACACACGGGAATACATACTAATATTTTAGCAAATAAAATTTATGAATAATTTATTTGCTAAAGGGGAATGGAAGACTCCAGATACAGTTTCGAATTCATATTTCTTTCTTTCTTTTCTTTTTCTTTCTTTTTTTTTTTTTTTCAATACCACTTAATGGCTGTTTCCAAAGCTTTTATTTTTTATCTTTTTTCGGCATCAAAAATCTTTCTACGATAACATGGGGATGAGAGATCTATATATATTACTATATCTATGATAGAACTACATTAGCACTTTATCAATGTGTATAAAATCTTTAAATTGATTATGACGTCAATTTTCGTGAGATGCATAATTTAACTTTTTATAATTTTTTAACGTTCACGTTTGATTAAATGTATTTATTTTTATGTCGAAAGAAAATGAACTCGTATTTTTTTTTTTTTTTTGGCAACAATTAAATTAATGGAACTCACAGATATTTTGGAGCAACTTTAATAAAGGTCTATAATTAACAAATAATTGCAATAAAACAATATTGTGACAATAAATTGAGATAAAAACTATCCTATCTCTCAAGTTGGATCAAACTGCACACAGTGTGCAAAATTTCATCAAAATCAGTTCCTTAGTTTAGGAGTTTACCCCGGACAAACATCGTGACACGTAATTTATATATATATACAGATTAAATTATAAAGTTTTGATCAATGAAGCACAAATAAGTAAAAAACAGGATTAATTTCACTGTATTATCTTCATTATAATATGAATTCAATTTACACTTCAGTCTAAGTAACACGTGGCCGGCTATGCTAACACCAAAAATTTAAAAAGTGGAAATAATTGAATTATACGAAATTTATTAATAGGTTAAAAAGTTGAAGATTCTTTGTGTAGATGGCAGCACCAAATATATTTCAGCTTTCATTTCAACCCAGTCGAAAGGTATCGACATCTGTTAGAATCATTTGGAGTTAACAGATAATTGTGACTGTCAAATAATAACAGACAAATAATTAGCA
The DNA here is from genome assembly GCA_963930645.1 of Salticus scenicus. Taxonomy (NCBI): domain Eukaryota; kingdom Metazoa; phylum Arthropoda; class Arachnida; order Araneae; family Salticidae; genus Salticus; species Salticus scenicus. The sequence continues at coordinate 74,478 of CAWVNO010003034.1, forward strand.
ATAAATTAAAATTGCGACTATAATTTGAGATTTAAACTATCCTATCTCTCAAGTTGGATCGAACTGCACATGGTGTGCGAATTTTATTATAATCGGTTAAGTGGTTTAGGAGTCCATTGAGGACAAACATTGTGACACGAGATTTATATATATTAAGATATATATATACGTATGCTTAAATAATTGCGCAATTTCCACAACAAAACATATAAATATTATACATAGCTTGTGTAATAATGTATTAAAGTTACAAGTCATTTATGGTTTTTTATGGTAGAGGGTGGTCCAAAGTATTTTAGCTCTTCTTCAATTTGTGGTTTGTCTCCTAATTGCACTCTGAACTAAATTAATAGTGGAAAATGTGATTTTTTAAATGTATTTGCATGCTCACGAATTTCAAATATAAGTGAAAATATATTTATTCGTATGGGAAGGAAAATGTAAAACATAAAAACTAGAAAAAAAAAAAAAAAACATTAGATGTTTTATAATTTATATTTCTGAAGGATGACTATAGTAATCAATGTATAGTAATCTTGCAGTATACAAGTAATCTTACAGACAAAGAAGAAAAAAAAGTTTTTAGTTATTTTCACACTTATTTGATTCTTGTTAAAAAAAAAAAAAAAAAAAAGAAAAAAAAAAAAAGAAAGAAAGAAATTAATAATTTCTTGTCCTTTTTTTCTTTTAAAAGTATGACTAAAATTTTTATTTTATTTTATTTTATTTATTGATCGATTTTTTAATATTTATTAATTATCTACATTTGGGTTAAGGGTTATAGAAACTTCTCTTAGAATAGATTTTCTTTTCTTTATTATTATTATTTATTAATGGAGCCTTTCTATTGTCCTATATTAGTCACACCAATAAGTAAAATTATACCTTACTTTTTTTCTGCTACTTCTTACGCTATCGTAGTTAATAAAATCACATTTAAAGTAGATTTATATAAATAATTCTTTAATAATTTGATGATAACATAAAATAGACCAAACCATAAATAAGACGAATAGTCATTACAGCATTTCTTTCAGAATTAGGTAAAAGCTTTATACAAATAAATGAACAGCCATTCAGGAAGTTTTATTTGTGTCATTACTGTTCTCCATAGTTCTTACTGCAATAGGCAGTTTTATGAAATTAATTCATTTGCATTAAAAAAAAAAAAAAAAAAAAAAGATAGAAAGAAAGAAAAAGAAAAATGAAAAGAAAAGAAATAAAGAAAAACAGCTTTAGAAAAGTTTATTAGAAAGTCGCTTTTATGAAGAGTGAGGAAAAAAAAAAAGAAAGAAAGAGTAGAGCGAATGTCACACCAGATTATTTTTTTAATGACATATTTGTTATCAAATGATTATTTGTTTATATTACTTTGATGTAATTTGTATATTTATATGAATTGAATTATTATCAAAAGTACGTTCTAAGTACGTTCTTGAAAAACAAAAACAATTTAAATGATTTTCAAAAAGAAAATCAAATGAGAAATTATGTTAAGGATACATTGTCTGCAGGTAAAGATGCACACACTTTCAAAATTAAACTAAAACTTTTTTTTTTTTTTTTTCATTTTCGTTGTTATTATTATTATTTACATGTGACTGACTTAAAAAAAAAATAATAAAAATAAAATAAAAATAAATATAAATATAAATATTTTTGCATAGCGATATATATAAATGGGGCCTGGTCGTTTCTCCTGATTTAAAGGGGGTGAGAGAAATTTTGTTTTTCCCTTACAGGTCGATTGCGCTGGTAAGTTCCCCCACATATCTTTTCCCATCTCTTCCCCTCCCTCTACTTCTTTTTCAAGATAACTAAAAATATCCATAGACTTCTCAAAGGGATTAGAGCTATTTATCTATAGGAAACACGAGTGTTAATTGGCAATTATGACTCCTTTAATTAAATTTTCCATTTTCACAAACTATTTTTTTCCAAATCCTGCAGTTTTTTTTTTTTTTTTTTTAAATAATTATAATAAAAGTTTATTTTAAAAAGTTAAAATTAAAAAGCAAGAACTTTAACTTTTAAGGCAAAAATTAGGTTTCGAATAAAAAAATAAATTACTAGTACATTCAACTGTCGTAACCAAGCACACATTTTAAATCAGAGATATGAAAATTTCTGGTTTCTCTAAAAACTTCTTTTACAGTTATAATATTACTAATTATATAAATTTGGGATTATTGCCATTTAAACTAGTATTGCTCAGGGAAAAAAATTAATAAAATAATAATACAATGAAAGTACATATTTTGATAAATTTTGAATTTGTGCACATGAAATATTTTCTTTATTTTCAAAGATGTAAAGGCATGCCAAGCACATAGTATAAAATAAGTGCAGGGTCACAAATTAAAACAGAAAACTTTTTGAATGCGCCATAAAAGATTAATATAGGCAACGTATTTCGAAAGAACAAAATATTCCTTCGTTATAGAAAAGAAATGTATTTTACCTTTATGAGATAAAATACGGAGTATGATTTCCTGCGCTTCTTTATAGAATAGTACGAATTTCTTGCCTGATGAAAAAAACTTTTCTTCTCAAAACGCGTGCCTTTATTATTTATATATGATGCAGAAATTTTTCATTATAGTTCAGTTTTGTAAAGTTAATGTCAGATATATCAAACGCAACTGGAAGTTGTAAGACTTTAGTATTTATGAACACAGAATAAATATATTTTTAAAATCTTCATTTCATATTTAGCAAAAATAGGGAATATTTTTTTGTTAATTAAACAATTAACATTAATAAACAACGTGTATAAATTAACCAACGTCAAAAACTGGAAGGCTTGTGAACATTAATTACGTAATACATAAGTAAAAAACCCGGATATAGTTATTTTCCTAAATTTCTATAAAGCTGAAATAATAAAATCAAAATAAATTTTTATGCCCCACCCTTCACCCCATCAATAAAAGATATTTGCTTATTTATGATGCATTATAACTGTAGAATGCAGGAGAAACAAATGAACAGTTGCCAAAATTATCTATAAACATAAAAATATGTATTCAGGATTCAAATGAAATATGAATTAATCCATAGTACTCATACTTTAATCATTAAACAATTATACAGGGAAATGAAACTTTATAAAAGCAATTGATATAGAAAAGTTAATGAACTGTTCTGGGAGCCTGATATATAAGATTATACCTACCAAATATGGAACAAGTATAACAGAAATAAATAAATGATAACTAGCAGAAGGAGCAGAGGCCCCTACGGCTATTTATATGTATGTATAAAGAAAGAAAAAAAATACTGTACTTCAATTATTTCTTTATTTTTGATCCTATTTATTTCATACTGCAAAGTTATTTCAATTGAAGTATATTTTAACAATTTAATTACAAATTATTAACACTACTATATATAACATTTAAGGTTTTAAATAACTATTTTAGCTTTAATATGAGGGCTATAACTGTATTTAATGCGTAACAAGTTTAAATTATCATCACAATAATTGTATTTTTTAGAAAGTAAGTTATTCATGAAAATTTTTAAGATAATAGATAATTTATTATATCAAATTAAAATCCATTTTAACGAGTGTCTTTCAATAATATAATATAAAATGCTGTCTAACACAATTGTTGATATCTTATAATTGTCTCTAATCTCAATTATCCCCCCCCCCCCAAAAAAAAAATAAAAATAAAAAATAAATAAATAAATAAATAAATAAATAAAATAAATAAATAAATTCATTATGGTCATAAAATTACTATGCAAATTAATTACATTTTTCAAAGCTATCTCGTTAAGTTTTAATTTTCACTTAGTAATTATTATTATTTTTAATTTATAGTAACTGTTATCTTCATTTTAACTACAATAAAGTCTTTCAGAGATTTTGTAAAAGATTAAGTTTAATAGTCTCCATTTATCTGTGGTGGACTCTGCTCCTTATTCTTCTTCTAGTAATTATTATTATTATTATTATTTTTTTTTTGTTTCAGTTTGTTTAGATTTGTTACACATAACTCATCAATCAATATAGCAGATACAAATCATTAACTTTTTCAATATCTTCTCCCTTGTAAAAGGCTATATGTAACTGTCTATTGGTTAACTCAAACCTTCTTTTCTTATGTTTGATCACAGTAATGATAACTATATATATACATATATTTATTCAAAAATTCTCTTTTCTTTCATCACAAGTTGGTTACAAATAATTATTTATAGGGATAATTACAAAACAAAAAGAAAGAAAGAAACACATTTGAAAGACTATTTTTTTTACTCTTCAACTTAGTTTTGAAATTTTTATCGCAAATTAGTACAAACAAAAATTTTATTTTAAAACTTAAAAATAAGAAAATCAAATATTCCCGTTATATTCCTTACGAAAATTTTACAAAATATCTTATTAATATTGTTAATATAAAATTATAATATTTATATTTATATTTTAATATTAATATTACAATATAAATATTTATATTTTAATATCATGACCTGATAAATCAATACTTGAATTTTTGGTAAAATAAAAGTACAGCACATACATACATAAATAATTACGCTGTACATGAGGACCAGTTATGCAATATACACATCCGAGATATTTTTTACAAATGCTATAAATGTGTCACAGATTTTATTCTTTTTTTTTTTTTTTTTTTTTTTTTTGTGTGTGTGTGTGTGTGTGTACTATTTAAGTCACCTGTAAAGGAATGAAGGACACATCCCCTCTCTCCTGTTCATTAGTACATGTCAATAATAAATAATGACACGGGAAGGGGGGCAGGGCAAATGACATGTGCCTTCGAAAAAAGGGTGAGGGGAAACGACCCATTTTTTCTATTTATGTCATTACTGTTTTCCATAGTTTTTACTGCAATAGACAGTTTTATGAAATTAATTCATTTACATAAAAAAAACAAGTCAGAAAAAGAAAAATGAAAAGAAAAGAAAAGGAAAGAAAGAAAGAAAATCAGCTTTAGAAAAGCTTATTAGAAAGTCGCTTTATGAAGAGCGAGGGAAAAAAAAAAAAAAAAAAAAAGAAAGAAAAAGTAGAATGACATATTTGTTATCAAATTATTAATTGGTATATCGAAAGAAAAAATGGTAGTATATTGAAAGAAAAAAAAAATGATTTTCCATTTAATACTTTTTGATACGAAGATTTTTTTGAGGAATCTACTTCAAATGACAATGAATAATAGTCGCTGTGGGTCAATCTATTCTCAAGCTATATAGAGACAAGGATTGACGGGGTTCTTCTCTCAACAGTAGCGGATCTAAGGTGGGGGAGGGGAGGGCTAGAGGGGCTGAAGCCCCCTCCCCGCCAAAAAAGTGCTGACATTCACAAATGAATATTACAATTGCAAACTTTTCATTGGTCTGGAATAACATGTTAAAAAATCTTAGCCCCCCCACCCCCCCCCACCCCGCGGGAAAAAAAAAAAAAGTTAAGTTCTGAATCCGCCACTGTCTCTCAATCTCTTTTTGCTTTACACGCACAATTAAGAATTTTATAAAGTATATCCTATTAGCTTCCAACACGTCTCTAAAAAAGAAAAGAAGGGGGAAAATCTTTACGATGGGAAATAATTTTTATATTTACTTTCAAATATATAAGAAAAATAATTTTCGCAATTGAATTTTCGACCTGTCGGAAGCACGGCACGAGGGCGAAATTCTAATTAAACTGTACTAAATTTAATAAAAATAGACCAATTTAAATTTTTGTTACCACTCTTTAAACCACTCTGGATCCTCCTTTTCGAAAGACATATTTGAATGCACGTGAAAGAAAACAAAGCGAACACTTCGATAATGAATAACTTGTATTGTAATTCTTATAGAAAATTCTCCTCTTCAATAATTCTGTGTTGGCGATTCTATTTAGCGCCAGTTTAGCAGGGTTACTCTAAAGATTTCCGAAGCACGCTTTTCTGATGACATGCTGTTTTCGTTTATTTTTGTTTCTCTTTGAAATTTGAAAAGTTTACAGGGCCACACAAAAGAATTATGACGTATTAAGACGACACTCTCCCTATCCACGCCTTAAGACAAAGTCCATTTAATTCCATGGGAAAAATTGTCTATAGAATTACACAACCTAACGTACTTTTTTTTTTTTTTTTTTTTTTTTTTCGATTTAACTTTCTAAAAATTCACAATCTTTAAATTAATACCCATTTTTCAGAAATTTATTTCATTTTTTATTTTAATATTACATTTTTGAGTTTAAAAATACAAAATAAATAAATAAATAAGAGCATTTTTCTCATATTTTAGCGGTAAAATAAAATATCAAAATTTAAAAAAATCGATTTTCGGAAAACTGTAGTAATTTAACGATTGTGAATTTTCTTAATGTGAAAACAGATTTTGAAAAAATGCATTAGGTAATGAGTAATTAAAAAAAATAAATTTCCCCTAGACTTGAATGCGATTTAGTAATCGGAGACGAGGAAATTTTAAGAGGGAGTGAGGAGCGTGGATTTTGCTTTCGTTTCAAGAACCCAGAAAGCAAAATGTATTGTCAGTTTACAATATACATGTATGCATAATATACATATATTCATAATATACATAATATATACATATATTCATATACAAACAAAAATTTTCGAGGAAAAATATATATTTTCCAACATAAGATCGAATAAAAAGTATTGACATTTTGATTTCACAATATGTTCGAAAAATGAATGAATTGATAAAAAAAAATACAGTTAATTTTAAATTTACATTTAAAAACTAGCTTCAAATAGTGGTAACATATTTATTTATTTTATTTTATTTTTATTCTAATGTTTGTTCTCAAAAGTATTTCTCTAAAATTTCATAAAATTAAAGCACTAAGTCCTTTTATTTCATACATTCCGATTGGTTTACGAAAGTAAATCAACTGTATCTGAAACTCTTCTTCAATAGGGTTTCAATCCAAAAGTACATTAATATTCAAGAGCGTAAAATTTGTCCGCATTAGTAAATGATTTATTTCTAAGATTAGTGATATGAACTTCAAATGAATAAAATTTCGTTAAAAAAAAAAAAAAAATGCTCACTTGTAATCGAATATTCTGAAATTCAAAATATTTCATAATCAAGCGGTATAAAATTTTTGTATATGTTACATAGGTACTAAACTTCAAATTTTGTAAATGTGGTTCAATATCATCGCTGTTTTTCTAGTTATTTTTATTTCTTTATTCACATCATATATCAATTTCTCAGAAATAAATCATTTTAACTTTTCAATATCTTTTGTTTTATATACAGCTTCGCTTCTATACGTAATTGTTTACTGATTAATTCAAGTCTTCTTTTCAGGCGTTTGACTATTGTAATGATCAACTATTATTATCACACACACACACACACACACATATAGCAATAATCTTTATGTTTCTGAAAATGTTAAAAAAAAAAAAAAAAAAAAAAAAAAAAAAAATCTGGAAATACGAAAAAGAAGAAGAAACAGGAAAAGAAATTTGTCACTACCATACATATGGTCATTAATGATTTGTGTTACACTCCTGTCTAACTTTTTATTTATTTATTTATTTATTCATTGAAAGTGGATGAAGAAGTGAGGTTTCATGAAGAGGTCATTCCTGTTATTCGTTCACCTATGTGTTATACACATTTCTGGTTACAAATCAGTTTTTATAATAATTTGTAATAATAATAATAAATATTTACAATATATGTGCACTGAGAAAAAATATATACCGCCTTTCTCTAGAATGAATAAGTGGCCATTTTCTAAATCCCTTAACTAGAAATATAGATTTCCGAGCTATGCGCGTAAGGCACGCCAATAAACTGAATAGACGAAATGATCAAGAATTTCTAGTGCACACATTTCTAGGTGGTGAAACAATATTCTGAATACTTTAAATATTCTTAATCATTTATATTGCGAGAAATTCTCGCTTGATTTTCTAGAATTTGGTAATAAACCAATATTATAGTTGCTGGAACCCGCCTGTTGTAGTCTCATTTATTTGCAGAGATTTTTAAATAACTTTGCTCTCGAGAATACAGGCATAATAGGGGCTTCTAGAACTCGCTTTCCAAGGGGACTAGAATTTATAAGGATGACATGGACTATTTTTTCTAGAGCCACAACTTAGATTCCAGATGTCAGTTACAGAATTTTTCTCAGTGTGTCCTGTATATCTGTTTTCATAGCCACAATAAGGTCAGTGAATGCGCTTGGTTTATTCGCATACACTATGTCCGTGACTAAACTCCATCGGTGAAATATCCGAAGGATTAAGTTCTAGCGAGTTAAGGAGACCAATAAATGCTTACGTTGTTAAAATTACAGTAAACAAAAAAAAAAAAAAAAAAAAAAACTTATGATTATTCTTTTTTGCCTGCAAAAATAAAATTCTGACGTGTTCTTAGCTTGCTTTTGTAGTTTGGTGATTTTAACTGCAAAGAATAGAGAAATCTAAGAGTGTATACTTTGGACTGTGATAGTTATTCTTTGTACACCCTGTTTATGATATGTAATAAATTGATATAATACTTTTAGAAGATGGAAAAATTTCTTAAAGGAATCATTTTTATAAAATGATATTTTACGAACGGGTCTTTTTTTAGAGGGAATATGGCTTTATTTCATCTTTTTGTTTGACGCTCTAATTTCTGCTAACGTGCTAACATTTTTTGGCCCTTTTCTCCAGGTACCCTTTTTTTCGGTTCCTTTTTTCCAGTGCCCTTTTTTTCGGTGCCCTTTTATCTGGGATCCAATATCATATTGGAATGTTAGATTTTTCCTTTTTTCCTGTGATATGTTTAAAAAGGTTTTATTGTATATATGTAATGAAATTTCTTTCGTAAAAGACTCTAAATTCATGAATAATTTAAAATGAAAAACTTAATACTACATAAAAATTATCATGAACTTAATTGAACAAAATAAACAGAATAAGAAGTAGTCAAATTAGAAGAAATATAATACGACTAAAAATAATTGAAAAGCCGATTTTTTCACTTGTGAAGAAGGTCGAACTATTTTGGATCCCAGAAAAAAGGGCACCGGAAAAAGGGCACTTTTTCAATTCGCAAATCGCAAAATAATAAATATCAATAAATGATATTTAAAAAATGGCTTTCAAATTACACATTTAGAAATTTCAATTGATTTGGTACAACATTCATTTAGTATATACTTCGGGGAAAATGGGGGGAGGGGAGGGGGGTGAGCAGGAGCAGATCGAATGAAAACAGTTGTTTTTACATAAACTCTTACAGATTTTAAGGAAACTTTGTATAATATCCTACAATTTTTGAAAAAATTACATTAAGTGTCAGGCAAACTTGAGGGGAGGGGGTTGTTAAAGAGTGGGGTTGCAGAGGAAAGTAAAATTATATTTTATATCACCGTTTTACCGGCTTTAATGATATATTCTATAACTATCATTTACTTTTTATGAAGATCACAGTGAGTGTATTATATACCTGGGGTGGGGCAAGGGGGGCAGATAGAAATAAAATATATTCTTCTTTAAATTACTCTATTATTGATTAATTTTTTTTTTTTTTTTTTTTTTTGTACAATCACTTATAATTTATTAAAAATTTACAGTAAGTGTCAGACATACTAAGTGGGGGAGCGGGGGGTAAACAACGGGGGAGAGGAAAATAAAGAGATTCTTTATATCACCAATTTAGCAATTTTAATGATATATTCTAACCACTTAATTTTCATAAAGATTACAATGAGTGTATTATTATACCTGGGGAGGGGGCAAGGGGAACCGATGGAAATAAAATATATTCTTCTTTAAACTACACTATTATCGATTTAAACAAAAACTTTGTATAATAGAGTACAATTTGTGAAAAAAATCACAGTAAGGTCAGACATACTTGAGGAGGGGGGAGTAAAGAGAGGGGGGGACAGAGGAAAATAAAATATTTTTTTATATCACCATTTTACCGATTTTAATGACATATTCTATAAATATCACTTACTTTTATGAAGATCAATATGAGGGTATTATATATTTGGGGGGGGGGGGGACAGCAGATAGAAGTAAAATATATTATTCTTTAAACTACCGCATTGTCGATTTAAAAAAAACTTTGTATCTACGCAATTTTCTGCTTATGAAAAATTACAATGAGTGTACACATATCTGGACGATTTGCTAAGGGGTGGGGGGGCAGAGTGAAGAAAATGTTTGTTTTTATATCACCATGCTACCTACTTATATGAAACTTTGTACCACTATCACTTTCATTTTATTAAAATTATAGTGAAAGTTAACTAAAGTTGATAAGGTGGGGGAGACGGAAAATAAAATAATATTTTTAAACAACACTTATTATCGTTTGTTTTATTGTTTTATTTATATTTTGTGTAAGTATCAATTACTATTAATGAAAAATTATACTGAGGTATGCAAAAATTCAATGTATGATTTAAATCTTTAAAAAAATTATTCAAAAATGAATTTTCATCTTTAAATGTCTATTTTGTCCTTCCCCCCATGTACATATAAAACACTTTACACTCTCGTTGACGTTTAGCATTAGATTTACGAGGAGAAATTTAAAAAAGTGCCCTTTTCTCCGCAATCCAAAAATTCAATACATTGTTAATATCAGACATTAATTAAAAGTTAATATCAAACATTGGTAAAAGATTATTCTAAAACAGATTATTTTTCTTTGATCTGTTTCTCCACTCCCCTCGTAGAAACAAAAAATATTTGCTATCGTCCATGTTTAACTAGTATTTTACAAGTAACAATTAAGAAAAGTGCCCTTTTTTTCCGCAATCCGGAAAAAAGGGCACTTTTCTTAATTTCTTCTTGTAAAACTCATGCTAATCATCAACGAGAGCATAAGTTTTTTATTTCTACGTGAGGGGGATGGGGGGGGGGTGGACAAAAGAGACAGATTAAAAGAAGAAATTTCATTTTTGAGCAACTTTTTTACAGAACTTTTTCTCATTGAATTTTTGAGTACCTCCCTGTAATTTTTCATTAATACTAACTGATATTTACACAAAATAAAACAATAAAACAAATGGTAATGAGTGTTTTTTAAAAAGATTATTTTATTTTTCATTTGCCTCTACTAACCCCCCCCCCCCTTATCAACTATAGGTAATTTTCACTATGATTTTAATAAAAGGAAAGTGATAGTCGTACAAAGTTTAATATAAATAAGTAGTATGGTGATATAAAAACAAATATTTTCTTCACTCTGCCCCCCCCCCGTAGCAATTCGTCCAGATATGTGTAAACTCACTGTTATTTGTCATAAGCAGAAAGTTGTATATATACAAAGTTTTTATTTTTAATCGATTATACGGTAGTTTAAAGAATAATATATTTACTTTTATCTGCGCCCCCTTCCCCCCCCTAAATGTGTAATACACTCTTTGTGATCTTCATAAAAAGTAAGTGATAGTTATAGAATATATCCTTAAATCAATTAAATGGTGATATAAAAAATCATTTTACTTTCCTCTGCCCCCCTCCTCTTTAACACCCCCCCCCTCCTGAAGTATGTCTGACACTTAGTGTGGTTTTTCATAAATTGTATGTTATTATACAAAGTTTTTGTTTAAATCTATAATTGGGTAGTTAAATATATTTTATTTCCATCTAACCCCCCTCCCCCCCCCCAAGTATATAATACACTCATTGTAATCTTCATAAAAATTAAGTGGTAGTTATAGAATATAGAATGTTTGCCACTTATTGTAATTTTTTCATAAATTATACGTGATTATACAATTTTTTTAAATCGATAATAGGGTATTTTAAAGAAGAATATATTTTATTTTCATCTGCTCCCGCTTGCCCTCCCCCCCCCCCCGAGGTATATAATACACTCACTGTTATCTTCATAAAAATTAAGTGATAGTTATAAAATGTATCATTAATTCGGTAAAATGGTGTTATAAAAATATTATTTTGTTTTCCTCTGCCCCTCCCCCTCTTGAACCCCTCCCCCACTCCCAAAGTATGTCTGACATTTACTGTACTTTTTTCACAAATTATACGTGATTATACGGTTTTTTGAATCGATAAATGGGTAGTTTAAAGAAGAATGAAATCTATTTCCATATACCCCCCTTGCTCCCCCCCAGTATATAATGCACTCATTGTGATCTTCATAAAAAGTAAGTGATAATTATAGAATATATCATTAAATCGGTAAAACGGTGCTATAAAAGATAATTTTATTTTCCTCTGCCCCCCCCCCACCTCTTTAACCCCCCCCCCCGCAAGTTTTCCTAACAATTCCTGTCATTTTTTTCACAAGTTGTACGTGATTATACAAAGTTTCATTAAAATCGGTAAGAGTTTTTGTAAAAACAATTATTTTCTTTCGATCTGCTCTTGCCCCCTCCCCCCTCTTCCCTGAGATATATACTAAATGAATGTTGTACCAAACTAATTGAAATTCCTAAAAATGTAGTTTGAAAGTCATTTTTAAATTCATTATTTGATATTTATTATTTTGCGATTTGCGAATTAGAAAAGTGCCCTTTTCTCCGGGATCCAACTATTTTTCAGTGACTTTTTTCTCGCGGCACTTTTTTTTCTGGGAATTTTTTTCAGCAGGACCCTTTTCCCGTGATTATCTTTTCGCTTCTCATTCACTTGTGCATTTGAAATTTATAAGAAGTATTTTTTCGATCACGTTTAATGATTTACTTATGAATTAAATTTTAATATATTTTTATGGATCTATATATTAATACGCAAACATGAAATTTGTTGTACGTTTCTAACATATTAATTATAGGTGTAGAAGATTGAAAGTGTTAATTTAAAATGTTTGGTTTTATATTGTACTTTAAATTTCCTTTATTTTATTTTGTTTTATTTTAACTAAAAAAGCATCGTAATACTACTCTTACTATTATTTCAGAACTAAGAGATAAATTTTAGTCATACATGCGTAAATATTTCACATTCTTAACAACAAATGATTCATTAACAATACGTTTTAGTAAAATATATAAACTTTTTTTTTTTGACATTGTAATTATAATACAATAAAATATATGTACAGTAAAACCTCTCTAAGTTGGACACCTACGGTTCCAAGAAAAAGTGTCCAAATTAGAGAGGTGTCCAACTTATAGGGGTTAGACATAATGTTAATGGAGGGTCCCGGACAAAATCCTCACCGGACAAAATCCCCACGGACAAAATCCCCGCCAGACAAAAGCCCCACCGGACAAAATCCCCGCTGGACAAAAGCCCCATCGGACAAAATCCCCACCGGACAAAATCCCCACTAAAGCTTAAATATACATGGGAAGGGGATAAAGGGGACCACAATGAGTATAGCAAGATAAAAAATATATATAGATATTAATGAAACTTTGTTTAATTTTCAATAGAGTTTTAAGTAATATAAACTGAGAGTTACATATATCTGATAGGGAAGGGTTTCTGCTAAAATTTAGCCATCATTACTACTCGTTGTATGTGTAGATAAATGTATATGGATGCTTTTAATTTCTCTCAAAACACATTGTGTGTATATATATATACATATACATATATATATATATATATATATATATATATATATATTTATATATATATATATATAATATTATGTGAAAGATTATACACAAAAAATTAAAAATAAAATATATATTAAAAACATCTTTATTTATTAAAAGTGAAAATTTTTAATGTTTAAATTAATTTGTTTAATAGAACTATTTGAGCTTTTAAATGGAAAACCTATTTTTTTTAAATATTAATATATATATATATATATATATATATTCTTTTTTTTTCCTATGAATGATTAAAAAGTAAAATAAAATAAATAAATAAAAATAAGTTTTAAAAAATTAACTAAAAGTTTTAGAAAACTAATTTTACTAATATACATATAATATATACATATAATAAATTAGTCGAGATTATTTAATACTATTGTTTTGGGTTTTGATATTAATTAAAAAAAAAAAAAAAAAAAAAAAAAAAAAACTGTTTTAAAATACATTTAATAATAAAAGATTATATATATATATATATATATATATATATATATGAATGATTATGAGGAAAACCTAGTTATAAAAATATTTAATGAAATATTCTAAGTAAAAAACAAATTTATTAATTAAAAATAAAATTTTTAAGATTTCAATTAAGTGAGATTGTTTAATACTGTTGTTTGGACTTTCAGTTAAAAAGTTTATTAAACATCCGAGCGGTAATCGATGCTAGTAGAATGGAAGTGTTAAGTTCGATCCGAAGTCGCGTTCGTCGACCAAGCCGTTGAGAGTTTCCCGAGGTTTTCTTCGAAACTTTCGCAAGTATAGGCTAAGGCTCCCGCCCCCTATTCCCACCCCGCAGAGCATTTCACGCAGGTGTAGGGCACTCAAGTTATCAACCGGCTTTAACACAACTACAATCACCACGAAGATTCTTTTTTTTTTTTTTTTTTTTAATATAAAATGATTCTTTTACTATAAATGATTATATATATATATACATAATTTATAGCAATATATTTTAATTAAAAATTAATTTAATTATTAAAAATATTTTTTTTTTTTTTTTTTTTTTTTTAATTCAATTAGTTCAGATTGCTTAATACTATTGTGTGGTCATTTAAATAAATATACTATTTCAAAAGATCAAAAGATTTTTTACTGTCCTTCATCATAGAAATAAGGAGCTAATTAAGATTATTTAATTCAAAAGACCTAATTGAAAAACTAATTTAATTATTAAAAATATACATTTCAATTAAAAGAAAAAAAAAAAAAAAAAAAAGGAGATTGCTTGAATAATAATGTTTCAGATTTTAATTGTGAATCTTATTGTAAAATATTTTTAAGAAAAAAGTTTTATAAGAAAAAAGAATGCTTTTATATATATATATATATTAAGGTTAAAATTCATTTAATAAAATTTTTTAATTGATAATACGTAATTTAATTATTAAAAATAGATTTTTTTTTAAATAATTGAATTGTTTAAGATAGTTCAATATTGTATTATATATAATATTACTGTTTGGATTTAATAGAATTTTTTTTTTTTTTTTTAATATAAAATTGTTTCCTACTAATAATTATCGAAAAAGGTACTAATTAAAATATTTTTTATATTCTATGCGAGGTACATATTTAAAGCACAATTTGGTACCTTTATACTAAATACGATGTAACAAAATTAATATACATATATTTGATGTATACAAAATAATTTTTCCTGTTAAATTAGGGCCCGCTAGCACTCGAGAGGTTCTGTCCTGTAAACTGGTAGACGTAAGATTACGAGTTCGATCCCAGGTAACTCTCGTCGACCGTGCCGTTCCGTGTTTTCCGTGGTTGTTACCAAAACTTGTGAAAAGGCGCGCTAGGACCCCTTAGAAAGACCCCACGGAAGGTACTCCCCTTCAGGTCTAGGACCTTAGTGGAATCTTTCGCCTTTACTCCCAATACCAATAGCAATATCAGTGAAATAAGATATGATTAGCGTAATTGATTGACTAACAGGGTGTCACAAAGTATTTCTGATTCATTGTGAAGTATATAAATGGGAAAACTACTTAATATTAATTTTCAGTGTTGTACGAATTTTTTTTATTACATCATATGGTGTGCATGTACAGTTTACACGATATATATTCGACATAAAAAGTAATCTGTTTAATGCTTTCTCTTATATATACATATGTATATATGTATTATGAATGCGTTTTCATACATGCATAAATATACACGTTTCACACACCATAAAAGCCGAAAATTATTTCAGCAAATTTTGTCTGTGTGTGTATGTGTGTGTGTGTGTGTCAGCATGTCTTTACGCGTACAACACAATTTTCGTGATTATAAAATATTCCAATATTAAAATATTAAAATATTCTCATTCGATTTGTAGATCCCCAAAACAATTATATTCCTATTTTGAAAGATCTAATTCAATTTCTATTTTTTTGCCCCTTCGTCCCTTCCCCCCCCCCCTCCATTCGCCCTTTCTAATAATTTTAGACTTTCGAAAATATTCTCATCCTGTTTGTGTGTTCCGAAAACCTATATGCCCCAATTTTAAACGGTCTAACGGTATTTTACTTTTTTGCCCCTTCGCCCTCCCTTCCCGCTCCTCTTAATAATTTTACACTCTCGAAAATATTCTCATTCGATCTGTAGACCCCCCAAAACCTTTATGTACCTATTTTGAACGAGCTAACTCCAATTCTATTTTTTACCCCTTCTCTCCCCCCCCTCTTCCGATCTTCCTAATAATTTTAGACTTTCGAAAATATCCTCATCATATTTATAGGCCCCCAAAATCTACATGTACCAATTTTAAACGATCTCACGCTAATTCAATTTTTTTGTCCCCCCCCCCCCTTTTTCGAGCCAACTAATAATTTTGCACTTTCGAAAATAACCTCATTTGATTTGTAGACCACAAAAACATAGTTTTATTAAGAATAACAGAAGATTAAATGTCACCGAAATCCACGTTAACCAAAAAGAATTAATTTGTAATTAAATTAATAATAACCCGTGAAGAATTTAGTACAGATAAGAAAACACTTAACAGTTAATATCTTTAATAAACTATGAACTATCACACCGAGTTTCTAGTGGGAAAAGTAACAGATTCATTGAATAATTTATTTTATAACGAGTTTAATTAATTTTGAAATGTTAATTTTATCCAAAATATCATACGTAGGGCCTTTGTCCGGGCTATGTGGGATTTTTGTCCGGTGGGGATTATGTCCGGTGGGGATTTTGTCCGGTGGGGTTTTTGTCCGGTGGGGATTTTGTCCGGTGGGGCTTTTGTCCGTGGGGATCTTGTCCGTGGGGATTTTGTTCGGTGGGGCTTTTGTCCGTATCCCGTTAATGGATACATTCCGTTCCGAGAAAAAGCGTCCAACTTAGAGGGGTGTCCAACTTATAGGGTTGTTCAACTTGAGTAGTTTCACTGTACTAATGTCTTTGTAGTCAAATTTTTAACACAGAAATTACATGAACCCGCTTTACTTACCCAGACGTCATTTAATGTAAATAATTAGAAAACTGAACTAAAAAAGCCCCTCTCCCCCACTCAAAAAAAGAAAAAAAAAGTTAAAGCATTTTAAAATCTACATGTAGTTAAATCAAACAAACAAACAAACAAACAAAAAAGACACATTTGAGTGCAGCTTCTATCTCTGTTTTCATAAGAAAATCGGCAATCCTCTTTATGTACTGACCTAAAGACCTCAGGCTTGACCCAGGGACCCATCTTACAAAATTTATTACACCACTCCAATGTTGACAGGTTTTATCCTTTCCGACAGGATGTCCAGTTCCGGCAGTATGTAATATGAGGAAAGTGTGTGTGAGGAATTGAAGGTCACTTGTGTAGATTACTTCTGGAAAAGTGGGAGAACCCAGCAGGACAGCAGACATCTTTCCTTATCTGTATATTGCTACCAATAGTCTTGTTGGGAAACTTCAGGAC
This sequence comes from Salticus scenicus, assembly GCA_963930645.1. NCBI lineage: Eukaryota > Metazoa > Arthropoda > Arachnida > Araneae > Salticidae > Salticus > Salticus scenicus. Next base: position 91,937 of record CAWVNO010003034.1, read on the forward strand.
AGTTTTTTTTCCCGTAAAAAGTAATTAAATAGAATAGAGAGAATTGTGGGGCTGTCAAGTTCCAAGAATTTTAGCCCCTATATAATTCATTCTAGAAGGCCATAAAACTGAAATTTTTTCCCCATTCAGTCAAAAACTCCCCAAATGAGCAAATTTGATAGATCTGTAAAAACCGCAAAATAATGTTACCGTAAAATAATAAAATATGGTTAATACATAACATAGTAATGTGAAAATGTGTTTTTTCAATTTCTTTTATTCCGTTTCACTAAAATTAATAAATTCAGGAGTAAACAATATGCGAGAACATCTCTTTTTTAAAATTCTAATTTTTATTTTAGATGTTTTCCGGTAATCACTTACCACTTCTATTCAACCTAGCTACATTGTTAGAGCACCGAATGAAAAAGATGAATTTTTTCTATTATTGACCCTTTCCCTTTTAAAATATTGATTTAAAAAAAAAAAAAAGAAATGGAAACTGAATTCCCTGAGAAAAGTAAGATTTATGCAAGAATAAATAAATAAATAAAATAACATAACATAAATACCCATCTTAACTCTGCGTATAAAGCATCCCTTATTAACTCTTTCATTCCCCGTGATGCCAATTGGAATCATAACATTTCAGATTTTCTTTCTTACCATCTAACACTCCCACTGATTAAAAATGAACAATATTAAAATCTATATACATTTTCCCACCGAAAATAATATATTTTAGATGATTTCACTATCTTTGTTGATAAATGAAAGCATATTTTACTCTATTCTGATAATAATATCGGAATCAGTTTCCTGTTTTGGGCAAATTAATTAAATTAACTGTTTGAAATAGTTTTTATTTTATTTTTTAATGTTTATAATTTGAATTTTAATTAATTGCAATATGTATTTCTTCCAAAATTTTGATATTTTTATTTATTGAAAAGTTATGATTTTAAATGGCATCAGTGGTTATATTAAACATAAATAAACACCTCTCAGTTGTTTTGTTAGCTATATTAATTCGCACTCTGCTATTACTATTTAAAAAAATATTTATCTGTATTACTTTTGAAATAAATATATGACTAAATATAAGATATATTGCTTTATGGATGGTAAAACTTGGGAATAAAAGGGTTAAACGAAATTCCTATCGACCTTACCTTTCTCACCTTTTCCAAAGAAAAAGGTATGCGAATAAAAATAGCTGTCTGAGAGGGGAAAAAATGTATGTTGATGTGTCGTTATTATTATTATTATTGCTTCATTTTTTCAAAATTTACAGTTTTTATTACAAAAGCACCCATACTAAAAATAAAAATTCGGTTATAACTGAAAAATATATATATATATATATATATATATATATATATATATATATATATATATATATGTGTGTGTGTGTGTGTGTATGTGTGTGTATGTATGTATTATTATTATTATTTTCAAATAAAAATCAAAATAAACCCTTAACACTTAAAGTAGAGCAATTCACTGGACCGTCATTGTACAGTGGTGGTCAAAATTATAAGGACAAGGGAAATCTTGGCTACCGTTCACTGGATAATTATGCAAATTTATGGCAGGGAAGGGAACCAATGATAAATGAAGTATTTTTCATTAGATTTTATGGAAATATATGGAAATTGGTATTCATAAAATTTATTTTGGATTTAGACAGCCCTGTGACTTAAACAAAATTATAAAAACAACAGTATTTTTGTGTTCTAAAAATCGCAAATTTTATGATTTTTGTTCACCACTCGGCACTCCCAGACGACGTAAATGCTCAGAGTCAGAGAGCAATTGGGAACGTTGTATTCCATTTTTGGAGTCATGCCGCTGGACTGAATTTTCGGAGTTTGAGAAACGGAATGTGGTTCTTTTCATGATTTACACAGTTATAGCACGTCAAATTGCGACAAAACTAAATAGCTAGAGAACGGTCATTTATAATTTTCTTAAAAAACTGGCAAATATGGACGACAAAGACGTATAAGTAGGACATTTTATGTTTATGTGCGTAAGAAAAGACTGATAATAAGGCGAGATTGCCGATAAAAAAAAAAAAAAAAAAAAAGCAATTATCGATGGAAATTAACCGGGAATTAAGCTTATAATGCATGGCTCGAACTGTTCGACGTATTTTATAAAAAGAAATAAAGGCTCTTTATGGTTAACACTTGCCACCAGCGCCTCTTATAAAAGTTCATAAGAGACTGAGGGGAGGAGTTTGCCAAAAGTTCCTTACTTTGAGAAAAAACTGTTATCTTTTCCGATGAGAAAAAATTTTATTTGGATGGACCAGATACAGTCGGTAACAAAAGTGTCCGAACACTAGCAAAAATTCCTATTAAAAAAAGGTACACTTCATACAGTTTTGTTAGATAAATCCTTATCGAATCATGTTCTTTCACTGACTAAGAACAGGATTCGACAAGGATTTATTTAACAAAACCGTATGAAGTGTACATTTTTTACATAGGAATTTTTGCTAGTGTTCGGACACATTTGTTACCGACTGTACATCATTCCACTTTTGCCCATAGTAATGCATTTTTGGGCAAACTCCCTCCTCAGTAGAAAATCAGCTTTTGTAAAAGAGGCGGTCGTGATAAGTGTTTTCCATAAAGAACCTTTATTTGTTTTTGTAAAACACATCGAACAGTTCGGTTCGAGCACCGCATTATAAGTTTAATTCCTGTTTAATTTCCGTCGATAATTGTTTTTTATGAGCAATCTCCTTATTATCATTCTTTTCTTACGCCTAGAAACATAAAATGGCCTACTTGTACGTCTTTGCTGTCCATATTTGTCAATATTTTTAAGAAAATTATAAATGACTGTTTTCTAGCTATTTAGTTTTGTCGCAATTTGACATGCAAAGTCACGAAAATTTTAAAAGCCCCAGACAGCACATCGCCTCCACAGGATATCTTCAAGATATCTTCTGGATGAAAATACATCCCAGGAACGTCCTTAAGATGGACTGTGGATAAGTTAACCCTAACTGTGCTGTTAGGGGAACCACTTTCCGTTTCTCAAACTCCGAAAGTTTAGTTCCAGGCGCATGCGTTCCCAATTGCTCTCTAAGCATTTATGTCATCTGAGAGGGCCGAGTGGAGAACAAAAATCATGAAAATTGCGATTTTTTAGGACACAAAAATACAGTTGTCCTTATAATTTTGTCCATGTCACAGGGCTGTCTAAATCCAAAATTAATTTTATGAATACCAATTTTCCATATATTTCCATAAAAACTAATGAAAATTGCTTAATTTATCATTGGTCCCTGCCATATAATTTGCATAATTATCAAAGCTAACGGTAGCCAAGGTTTGGCGATTTTCCCCTTGTCCTTGTAATTTTGACCACCACTGTACATTTTTAAAGTACCATTACATTTAAAAATTCCTTAACTTACAATTATAATACAATAAATAAATTATCAATGAAATATCAATTACAAGAATAACATTTATTCTACTAATGAATTAAATAATGTTTGTTTTTTCTTATCCTAAATGATCGCTGATACAAAAGATATAATGTAATTTTAAATTAATAAAAGCGCTAAAGACACCTCGCTTTTAGCATTTTCACATTTTAGCTCATTACCTGCACGCTAACTATTATATAACTCGCTTTGTCCCAAAAATGAAGCAATTTTACCAATAAAAAAATCCTCCTAAATAAGGTTTTTGAACTCTATCTACAATGACAATAAATAATAAGTTCTTACAGGTTTAAAAAACGTTTAAAGTAAATTCTTGATAGCCAATCAAATTTCGGCGTTTCGCTAGAATTGTTTTCATTAGGGATTTTGGAAATTTGTATTTTTCTTTCCTTGTTTTGTATTTAAAAGGTCAAATAGTATTGTTGTTAGTCACTTTACCAGTATTTGAGTCATTGTACCCCTGGATTTGTTTCAGAATCAGTCGCGTTGAGTTGAGTTCTCCGTGAAGGTAAGAGCTTTGCCTGTTTTCATTTTGAATTTATTAATGTTTTTAGTATATAATGTGCTTTTTTTTTTTTTTTTTTTTTTCTTTGACTTTACTTCTGTTTTTATCTATTTAAATATGTACATTAATAATTTATATTTTCATAGATATTTATTATTAAGAATTAAAAAACATTTCGCAGCAACTGTAATCCAATTTAGCTCCCATATTAACGGGTGACACATACAGTCGGTAACAAAAGTGTCTGAACACTTGCAAAAATTCCTATATAAAAAAAGTAGAGTTAATACAGTTTTGTTAAATAAATCCTTGTCGAATCCTGTTCTTAGTCTAAGAACAGGATTCGACAAGGATTTATTTAACAAAACTGTATTAAGCGTACTTTTTTTACATAGGAATTTTTGCTAATGTTCGGACACTTTTATTACCGACTGTACATTAAAAATAGACGTTGCCTTTACATATTATATATTGCTAGATAATTTGAAAATAGTTTCTTAACTTAATATATTATGTCAAAACTTCTAAATTTATTTATTATTCAGAAAAATGATTTAGTTAATTTCTAAGTTAATTAATAAAAATTTGAAAATCGCGAGAGCGAAATTTTTTTGGCAGACTCCACTCAAAAATTGTAATTAGTTGTAATAATTAGGGATATAAGTTAGGGAGTCTAACAAGTTATTCAGGCAGTGCGTCCTTTAGGTTATTTTTAAAACGAAAATTGAAATATAATATAATAGCAAAAATTTAAATTAAATTAAATATTTAAATATTAAATTTGTGGCTTTTGAAGTGTTAAAAGGGAATCTAAATAATATTAAAATGAAAAAAATATCTGTTCGTAAGAAAAACTGGGTGAATGTAAAATATAATATATTTGGAAGTTGAAACGAAAGAAATTAAGTATTACTGAAATTTCAAAATAATTATTTTTTCAGGTTTAAAATATAGTGCTTGATTTCTACATCGCATGCCAGGATTTGTAACGTCTATATTTTTTCTTTGAGACTTTCATCACTCATTTATAATTGTTATTTATATCATAAAATAAGTCTGTCATTTTAAAAAGAAAATTATTATATTTGAATAGTGGTGGGTGACTCAGCGAAAAAATACGGAACTGTACTAACCATGTATCCCATTATTTTTGTTTTCTTAAATTAATGAAATAAAAAAATAATTAAAAATAGTGATACTTCTTTTGGTTTAATTTTATTTTCTGTTGCTATCAAGTAAGAATGTTCTGTTAAAATTTTGATAGTCGCAGGGTTTTTTGTACTACTTCCTGTTTATAGTTCTCTGTGTTTTAAAGTAGTTACATGCATTTCGAAAGTTAATAAAAAGCACATTTTCTCTCTCTCTCTCTTTTTAATATAATAAATAACTTTTCTTATTCAAAATTTTGAGCATATAAAGGGACAATATATAAAAATTATTTAACAAAATTTTCAAAAAAAAAAAAAAAAAAAAAAAAAAAAAATTGGAAAATTCGATCAGTGGAACATGGTTTCCGAAAATTCTTCAGAAAAAAGTGTCCTCGAGATAGTCTGAATAACCCATCATGATAGATTTATCTGAAATTAAAATAACAATTTTTCTTTTCTTTTTTTGTTTGTAAGTAAGTATAGCTCATGCTTGAACGAAAGATAAAAAAAAAAAAAAAAAAAAAAAATCTGGAATTTGAATTTTTGGCACAGTTGTATGCAAAAACAGTAGCATTTTCGGTACATTTCCCCCGCATTGTAAAATATGTTGCAAAAGCAAAGAAAGAAAGAAAAGAAAAAGATCTTTGTTTAAGCATTAGTCAATTCTATTTTGAAGAAGTGTATAAAATTTAAATAAGACCAGTGCATTTTTTTTTTTTTTTTTTTTTTTTTTGAGAAATCGTGCCCGCAGAATTCAAAAATAATGCTTTCAGACGAAGTGATGATAGTTTTAAGTAGGAATGAAACGAACCTAATTTGGGAAATTTCCAAAGGCTCCTAGACTTTTACTCCAATTGATTTGAAACTTTTGGGAAATATTTAAGATAAACTATAGTAGTAAAAAATTGATTAAAAAAAAATTAAAACCCATGTAACTCCTTCAGTAGGAATGAAGCGAACCTAATAAGGTGAATTTTCAAAGGCCCTCTCTCCTAGACTTTCAGTCCAATTTATTTGAAACTTTGGAAAAATATTCTCGACATATTATTATATTAAGGAAAAAAAAAAAAAAAAAATGATTTTTTGAAAATTTAAAACCCATGTATTATCCCCTTAAACCTAAAGAAATGATTATTACGAAAATAAAATTTGTTTGATATATTAGTTATCACATTATTTTTATAAAATGGAATTATTATTATTATTTTCTTTTTTCAAAATTATGTTTTTTTCAAGAAACAGAGCTCGCACGATTCGCTTTTTTACATCACTAACTTTATATAGCAAATGTCTTCCTAAAATATGTTCATAAATTTAGCAAGATGTTAATAGTTTGTAATAATTGGTAGAGGGAAAAAAGAAGAAATAATATACAAATCCTGAGAATGGAAAATTTTAATTTATTACAAATAAATAAATAAATGAGAGATGTTGTTATAGATGCATTATAGATAAGGGAAGATGGACATATTTTCAAAACTTTAAACTGAAATCACTTTTCATTTTAATTTTCTTTTGTTTTCTTTATTTTCTTTCTTTCTTTATTTTTGTTAATAACCTTTTAAAAAATATACTTAGATGAGCATGAAATTTGGATAAGGTGTTTGATATAAAACTATTTATTGGCTCTTTTATTATTTTGCCAGTGCTTACAGATTACAAATTGACGATTATTTATATAATATATATTTTTAAATTTGTTTGGGGAGAAAAAGGGAAAAAGAACGCAGGAAGAAATGATCAATTGTGTGCGTTTAATTCAATATTTGGAGATTTGTATCTGTTCCTAATTATAATGCGCACACCCAGTGGCCGAGAGGTTCTGCCTTCGAAGCTGGAAGTGCCGGGAAAGATTCCAGGTCGCGCTGGTCGACCTAGACGCACTGAGCTCCATTGTAACAGGAGAGCTGACTTCCTATTCCCTAACGTTATCTAGTGCGGTCAGCGCGTATGAATACAGTGCCGATAGTTTTAGTTCGCATTCGGGGCAAAAGAAACAATTTTCTGTATAGACTCCTTTGCTTATCATGCAGTTTTTTCTTTCTTTCTTTTGAAATGAGATAGATTTATGAATTATTAAGTATAGTTAAAAGCTGTTCAGCCTACGGCTGTACAAACCGCTATATATATATATATATATATATATAGTTTAATGTATTTGATCACTATAGTTGAAATGAGGGAGTGGGAACTTAGTATTAAATGGCAAAAATTTTAACGCAATTTGTGAATATATATATACACACATATAAAGTAAAAAAGTGTGTATAGCAAAAGTGTGTTAGGTGAAAAAGTGTGTAAAGTGAAAAAGTGTGTATAATTTTTCTTTTTATTACGCAAATGCTTTCATAGTTTAATTATAATTTAATTATAAATATTTTTCAACTTGCATTTAAGCTTTTGTTTCTTTTATCTTATCATTTACATAAATATTAATTATATATTATTAAAACTTTTACAGTGGTTTGAAAATTTTATTTTGAATTAGTTTCAATAGAATTAGTGCAAGTAAAAATCCATTGGTCGTTTAAAATTGCAAATTTGGGAAAAATAATAAGAGAGGTGGGAGACAGATACTTTAAAATATATCCTTATTTAATCATCTGTCTGTAAATATAAAACGTTTTAATGAAATAAAATATCTTTCAAATACTCAAGTGTCTGTGTTCATTTATTTAACCCATATTTTTATTGTTCATTACAGTTAATGAACAATGTATAAATTCAATATGTTATTCTAATTAATTTAATATTCAATTTATAAATAAATAAAGCCTACTTTTTTTTTTTTTTTTTTTTTTGTATTTGCTAATTTTTTGAAATTTTATTAATACTCAAATGTGTGTTTTTTTTTTTTTTTTTTTTTTTTTTTAAGATTTATTTGAACGAGATGACTGTAAACGCGAAGTTTTTTTTTAATCTATTAATTTAACTTTTACTTTCTGAACACTATAATTTTTGACAATACTGATGATTACAATACTTTCCGCACTAAAGTAGGGTAATTATACCAAAAATCGAAATTTGAGATTTTGGTGTTTCAACATGTTTCCAGGTCCTCTGAACTCATATTTAATAAATATTCTTACGATGATGTATGTGAGTGAACACGATAGCGTCTAAATGCTTTGTTCGAATGAGCTGAAAGTTGGTACATATGTTATAAGTCTGTCACCATAGCATGAAACCTATTGATTTAAAGTGTGATAACGTATAAATGCCTTATATGATTGAGCTGAAAATTTATATGCATGTTACAGATCACTTTCACACGAACTGTATGAATTTTGGAGAATCTACCACTTATAGTGTTTTTACAGGGGCTCAAACTATTTAAAGTGCGATAGGGTACAAAAGTCTCATCTAATTGAGCTGAAAATTTATATAATTGTTATAATTCCCTGTTGCACAAACTGTATAGATTTTAGTTTGTCCAGCACTTGTAGCTTTTTTACAGCGACATAATGAAAATCTCTTCCATTGTAGAAAAAAAGACATATTTATCTAAGCGTGAAAGAGTGATACGAAAATTTTACACAAAATCATCTTTGTATCTGTCTGAAAAAATATTGTAAGGTTAAAGAAGTCATTTACATAGTTTTTGGAAAAATGAGAGGGGTAGAATTTGCTATAATATTTACCGTTGTAAGATTTTTAATAAATTTAGGGAGAAAACATGTCTTATTTTATTTATTTAAAGCAAAGTACATAAAAATCTTTAAATTTTAATTTAAATATGATTTTATTGTAATGATGAATTTGCACTATGAAATTTCTGTTTTTTCTCACTATTGCATGCAGCAATTAAAACTTTGAGGAAAAAAAAAGAAAAAAGTAAACTTATTTTCAGTCGGATTTTTTTGCAACTTAAATCCTAGCAAAAAATATTAGTCATCTGGATTGCATTGTTCTTTTAAATTTATGCTTTTACATTTTATAGTTTTTATAAATTCAAATCTCTACCTCTCTAAAATGATTTTATTGTTATTTTTTACTTTCCAAGCATACATTATGTAAGGGAAGTACTGTAATTGCGAAAAAATATGATATTTTTGGATTCAGGGGACACCAAAACGTGTAAATATAACAAAAACTCACTTTTGAAATTTTGACCCAAAACAATACTTTCTCTACCTTACAGGTAAGAGAAAATAATAATTGAATTGACAAAGTAGTTTGGAACTTCAAATGATAACTTGAATTTAAAAAGGTTCTGCTAATACAGCACTGAGCTACAGATTGTAACAATGGTATTCAGTGGAATATAAACAGTTCCATCTATAAGCAAGTTATATAAAAATATCTCAAGTAAATATCAAACTAAATGCATATTAAAATGTTCTGTTACTTAAAGATTATGATCTTAAAAATCTAACGTTTAACGAAATTTTTTATTATTTATTATAATGTTTTAAAAGTAAATAACCAATCATTTAAATGACCACCTCCCTCAAAATAATTAATAAAATAACCCCTTTTATTTTAGCAGTGAATGTTCGATATTAAATAATTTCTGTAATATATCAAAATTGGGGAGGGGGGGGGGGGAGGAATAGAAAGCAAGAAAAATACGGTTGAATAAAACTAAAAGTAATTGGGTTGATAGAGTAGTTTGGAACTCAAAATGTTAGCTTGAATTAAAAAAGATTCTTCGAATACAACACTGAGCTACAAATTGTTACAATGGGGCTCAGTGGAATATAAGCCATTCCATTTATAAGCAAGTTATATAAAATATATCCCCAGTAACCACTAAACTAAATGCATATTAAAATAAT
>CAWVNO010003035.1:0-19506 GCA_963930645.1 Salticus scenicus
GCCTTCGGCAGCGCACGCGCGCACAACTTCAGGGATACACACGCTGCACGCGCGTATTCCTTCCCTGAGCCTTCGTGCCCCCTAAAAAAAAAAATCATTTCTGATCGAGAAAAAACTCGCACCGGGTCCCCAATGCCTTCGGCAGTGTAGTCGCGTGCGCGCTGCGCGCGCACAAGTTAAGGGATGCGCGCGCGGTGCACGCCTATTTCTTCTCCACCCTTTCAGGCCCTCTTAATTAACCTGGGGTCCCTGGCCCCGGGCTGCCACTCAGGTAGCTGGGAGCTAGTTGCGGCAGTCGGCCTCACCGCCAAGTGGTGACTCTGGATAGCCGGCGTAGCCGGTGAACTAACGAGGTCGGCGTGGCCGAGAAGCATGTCGGATGGAGAGATGTTCCCCCGTGTCCACTGTGCTCTATGCCTTTGTGGCCTGGGGGTTTTCAACCATCCGTCGCTCGTAAAGTAATAGGTGATGTGTTATGTTTCGGGTGCCTTGGTGGCACGAGGCGCCAGGGTTACTCTACTTGTAATCTGTCACCTACTCTTCACCGCCAGGCCTTGTTCGTCTAATAGGCTCAAGTGGATTTTCCTGGCACCCGGCCTAGCACACCCGCCGGAGAGCAGCTAGTTGCTCATGCGAGATTTGTGGGTCTTCCCTTCCCGCGGACTTTTCCCGGGCCCGTGCCCCTGTCCGCGGGCTCGCTGGAGAGCTAGAAGTTTGGTTTCGGTGGGGGGGTGGCCTTGGTCATGGCTCTAAACCGAAAGGTGAGTCGCCCCCCTTGCCTGTTATGTGTCCTGTCCTCTTAATTAACCTACGTATACCAATTTTGAACGATCTAACTCATTTGGCTGAGATGCAAAAGAAAACGTAATCAGGACACCTCAAAACGTGTAAATCTGGTGAAAACTTTCGATAATTTAAAAGAACTTTAAAATATCTTTCGAATGATGTATTAAAAATAATTGAATCATAATTAGAAATTGAAATATTGAAATTTGAAAAAATTACAGCGCCATCTGGCGGTACAAATATCTGTATTCCACTGTTTGATTCCAATTCAAAAAAGCTTTCTAATGATGTCTTACTTATGAAATTATTTTAATTAGTAGCTGAGATACAAAAGAAAACTAATTCAGGACACCTCAAAACGTGTAAATCTGGTGAAAACTTTCGATAATTTAAAAGAACTTTAAAATATCTTTCGAATGATGTATTAAAAATAATTTAATCATAATTAGAAATTGAAATTTGAAAATATTACAGCGCCATCTGTCGGTAGAAATTTCTGTATTCCACTGTTCCATTCCAATTCAAAAACGCTTTCTAATGATGTATTACTTATGAAATTATTTTAATTAGTAGCTGAGATACAAAGAAAACTAATTCAGGACACCTCAAAACGTGTAAATCTGGTGAAAACTTTCGATAATATAAAAGAACTTTAAAATATCTTTCGAATGATGTATTAAAAAAAAAATTTAATCATAATTAGAAATTGAAATATTGAAATTTGAAAATAATACAGCACCATAAGAGAAAACTGATTCAGGACACCTCAAAACGTGTAAATCTCGTGAAAACTTTCGATAATTTAAAAGAACTTTAAAATATCTTTCGAGTGATGCATTAAAAATAATTTAATTATAATTAGAAATTGAAATATTGAAATTTGAAAAAATTACAGCGCCATCTGGCGGTAGAAATTTCTGTATTCCACTGTTCGATTCCAAATTAAAAAAAGCTTTCTATTGATGTATTACTTATGAAATTATTATAATTAGTATCTGAGATACAAAAGAAAACTCATTCGGGAAACCTCAAAACGTGTAAATCTGGTGAAAACTTTCGATTTTATAAAAAAACTTTAAAATATCTTTCGAATTAAGTATTAAAAATAATTTAATCATAATTAGAAATTGAAATATTGAAATTTGAAAATATTACAGCGCCATAAAAGAAAACTGATTCAGGAGACCTCAAAACGTGTAAATCAGGTGAAAACCTTCGATAATTTAAAAGAACTTTAAAATATCTTTCGAATTAAGTATTAAAAATAATTTAATCATAATTAGAAATTGTAATATTGAAATTTGAAAATATTACAACGACATAAAAGAACACTGAATTAGAAGACCTCAAAACGTGTAAATCTGTTGAAAACTTTGAATTATGTAAAAGAACTTTAAAATATCTTTCGTATGATGTATAAAAAATAAATCAATCGTAATTAGAAATTGAAATACGCGTATTAGAATATTGCAAAAATGTCCGGCGTGTAAAGATAAAATTTAATTTGCAATTAAAATGTAAATCTTTTGTTTATTGACCAAAATCGATGAAATTTGAAATGCAAGTTTGTTTTGTGATGTAAATATTATATACTAAATAAAATGTGTAAAATTTGAAAAATTGAAGAAAATAGAAAATTGCAATTTTTAATCGCAGTACGAAACACGTGACTTCATTAAATACCAGATGTGTTTCCGTTGAAGACTGCTGTAGACGAAAAGTCTGCAAAGCTAAGATTCTTGTGATTTGTTGCCAATATTTTTTTATAGTTTAGTTAATTTTAAAAAATCTAATTGTCCGATCGATAAGACGTTTAAACCATCGGTTTAAGAAAAAAAGCCCTTTCCAATGGTATCTTGTTTGTAACAATACGACTGATATTTCTAATTTATTTTCCACCTTTTCCGTAAAAATGTCGCTTTTTAAGCATTTAATCATGAATTCTGGGTCATTTTTCGTTAGACAATGGTCGACATTTTAATTAATATCTCCGCTAATTAGGGTCGCATCGTTTCGCAAATTACATATCGTACATCTGCGATAAATTCTCTGTCCGACGGTACCTGTTCGAAGTCCGTGCGACCGTTAGCGGCGGAGCCTTTTCCGTTTCAAGCCGTTTCTCTCTCACACACACACACACAGACAAAAACACACACGCCTACAGATTTTAATAATATAAGGAGATAAAAGAAATCTTGGTTTATATATATATATATATATATATATATTAATTTTTTTTTTTTCAGAAGCAAAGTATTTTTTTACAGAGAATTCTTTTTTGTTCGAAGTTACGATTTATTTTTTCGAGAGTGTAAATATTAATAAATGGAGAAGAACACCTGAGCTACAATATGACACCTTAAATATAACTGAACATATTATTAAACATAAACTAACCTGATGAAGCGATCTGCCCTTTTGGTGCTAAGAAATGGAGTCGAATATAATAATAGCATCGGAAAAACAGTAGGCATTTAATAATAATAATTCCTATACCACCATGAAAAATGTATTTTTGTTCAGGCAATTTTTCAATCGGCATTTCCAAATCTTAATTTTTACAAGAGATAATAGCTGAAAGTTATCAGGAAACTAACACAATGACTGCTGTTGAAACAGTGGGGAGAAAATACGCAACACAAACATTTCTGGAACATGTTTTGCCTTATATTGTAGGTGCCATTCAGAAAGTAAAAGTAAATAATTACAAGCTAAAAAGAACTTTTATACACCATGTTTTTAAATTTTCTGTTGAATCCTATAAACGCTACTGAAGGCAGCGAGAGCCCGGAGAAATTGGATAAAAGTATTAAAAAAATTCCTTGCTATCGTGTTTTAAGCTATTATAAAAGTTTCAAATGGCTATCTAGCCGGAAAGTTAGTTAAAAGTTGATTGCAAGCTTTGTACTGGTAACGCTGCCGAAGGCCTCAGGGCGCAGGGTCCAGAAGCAATTGGTTAAAAATATTTTTGAAATGCATTTTCCCCGTATTCTGAACTATTCCGAAAGTTTCAAATGTCTAGCTACTCGGGAAGTTAGTTAAATAAATTTTCTGTTGAATCATATAAACGCTGCCGAAAGCAGTAGGGACCTGAAACAGTTGACTAAAAGTGTTATAAAATGTATTATCAACGTGTTCTGAGCTATCCTGAAAGTTTCAAATGCTTAGCTAGTCGGGAAGTTAGTTAAAAATCGATTGCAAGCTTTGTGGTGGTAATGCTGCCGATAGCAGCAGGAACCCGAAACAGTTGGCTAAAAGTATTTAAAAATGCATTTTCACCGTGTTCTGAACTGTTCTGAAAGTTTCAAATGTCTAGCTAGTCGGGAAATTAGTTAAATAAATTTCCTGTCGAATCATATAAACGCTGCCGAAAGCAGTAGGGACCTGAAACAGTTAATTAAAAGTGTTAAAAAATGTATTGTCACCGTGTTCTGAGCTATCCTGAAAGTTTCAAATGTCTAGCTAGTCGGGAATTCCGTGAAAAATCGATTGCAAGCTTTGTACTGGTAACGCTGCCAAAGGCAGCAGGAACCCGAAATAGTTCGCTAAAAGTATTAAAAAAATGCATTTTCACCGTGTTCTGAACCATTGTGAAAGTTTCAAATATCTAGCTAGTCAGGAAGTTAGTTAAATAAATTTTCTGTTGAATCATATAAACGCTGCCGAAGGCAGTAGAGACCTGAAACAGTTGACTAAAAGTACTACAAAAATGTATTTTCATCGTGTTCTGAACTATTCTGAAAGTTTCAAATGTCTAGCTAGTCGGGAAGCTAGTTAAAAATCGATTGCAAGATTTGTCCCTGACAAACACACAAACAAACAAACATACAAACAAGAATCGAAGTTAACAAAAACATGGTAAAATAAATAAATCAATGAATACATGAACGATGAAATGAATAACTCAACTTTTAATTAGACAGACAGTTGAAGGATTAAAATACTAAAATTGTAATAAATAATTAGTATAATGAAAAAAAAACATAATTATAGCAAGATAACAGCAAGCACAAGCAATAAAGGCAACGAGACGAGATTGAAAACAAACTAAATGTTCTTTAGTTACCATGTCTCGATTGAAATGTTCCCAACCCCACCACAAGCTATACTAAATTCATTGAGATGTTCTATAAGAGGGATATAATACGTAATATTCAATATGCAATTAGATGTCAAACAAAATATTTTCATTAGATGTCGAAAAGTGAATATCCATAAGGCATCTAAACAGTGATACATATCCCTAACACCAGACTTATTCACTGTACATTCAAAAGATGTTTCTTTCATCCTCCATATATCCTATAGATGTTCTGGAAAGACTATGTGCTGTTAGGTTTAATATGTATTTTATATATCACAGATACTTAAAGGAGTGATGTCTAATGGACACCTTTTTCTTTAATGCCATAGACATCTATAAGATGTTCCGGATGTCAGATAATATATTTTGATGTTAAACAAATGTCTTGCTGACATTCTGTGTCATGTGGGCTGTAAACATTTGTTTATAAATTTTCAAATGTATTAAAATTACTCGCATTTAGCGAAAAAGTATATTGTTCGACGAATGATGTGGCGTCTATGAAAGTTCGCACAAAATACTCCAAAGTACATTATTTAGTTTTGATAGATGATCGATAGCGATTCAATCGATAATTTTTTTTTATTTTATCCATGTAACTATTGCCAGTAGAATTAGAATATTTTGAGTTGTAAAGACTCAAAGTGTTTGAATTTAGCCATCAATATTAGTTTGTTAAAAACAGAAAAAAATCTTACGTATGTCACATTTTGTTGCTAAAGTGTGAGTATGAAATAAATCGACGATTACATCTTGTAATCTATGTACCATTTACCTGACGCGGACGCTTAAATTTTTTCGAAACGGTACGGTAGTGACGCAAGATGTTATCTTATTGGCCAACCGAGATCGGATTGTTTAAAGCAAAATTTCGACTTAATCTAATACACTTTAAATCTATATAATATTTCTCTAACGTGGACCAGTCACAGTTTAATTTTGTCGAAGTGATGTGATAGTGACATAGGATGCTATCTGATTGGTCAATCTTGACCGGATTATTTAAATTGAAAATTGGACATTTCGGCTGCAAAAAGTTAATCTACACTTGAAATGTGCATTTTCTTAAAAAATTAACAATAATAACTTTTTATGCTAAAATACATGCTCAAAAGCTCATATTTTGAAGTATATTTGGAAGAATATAAAACCAGTTAAGTCTCACTATTCTTTGTTATTGGCAATTCGGTATGATAGTGGTGGTGCTATGCGTTGAATAAAATTAAAATCATCATATTAACATACAAATTTTTAAAAGCCAAAACTATCTATTTATTTTAGATTCTTCATTCTTTATAAATATAATGAACGCTATTTCTTTTTTATTCACAGAGAAAAAATTCTGTAACTGACATCTAGAATGTAAATTGTGGCTCTAGAAAAAATAGTTCCATGTCATCCTTATAAATTATACTCCCCTTTAAAAGTGAGTTCTAAATACCTCTATTAGAATTCTACAGCGTTTGCCTATATTATTAAAGGCAAAGTTATTTAAAAATATCTGTAAGTAAATGGGGATACAAGAGGTGGGTGTCAGCAACTATAATCATGGTTTATGACCCAAATCTAGGAAATCGAGCGAGAATTTCTAGCAACATAAAGATTCAGAATATTGTTTCATCATCTAGAAATGTGTAGAATAGAAGTTCTCGATCACTTTATCTATTCAGTTAGTTGGCATGCCTTATGCGCATAGCTCGGAAATCTATATTTCTAGTTTCGGGATTTAGAAAATGACCACTTATTCATTCTAGATGAAGGCGGTATATATATATATATATATATTTATTTATGTTAATGTTTACTTATTTTGTATTTTATTCTTTTAGATATCTAGGAATCTAGGACATGTAAAATACATCTTATATGCATCACTGTTTAGATGCCTTATGGAATTTCTGTTATTTATGGTTATATGGTACTTTCATTCCGCCAAATTTTCGGAAATATTTAATTATTAATATAACAATAATTTAATTCCAAGAACTTTTTACTTAGCAGTGGAAAAAAAAAAATATTTTCTAAAATTAAAATTGGTGATGAGGTAATTTAATTCTGTCAAATTTTAGAAAATATTTTTTTTATTAATATAACAATCATTTAATTTTAAGAATTTTTATTTTAGAAGCGAAAAAAAATATTTTATAAAATTAATATTACAATGAAAATGAAAATATTAAAAGTTTAATTCCTTTTATTAAAAATAATAATAGTAATAATAACAATCAACGAGAAAAAAAAAAAAAAAAAAAAAAAACTGAAAATTTCCAGTGATTTTATCTATAAGATTTTTTTTTTTTTTTTTTTTTTTTTGAAGTAAAAACTTCTTCAGGCGCGTTGAGCACTTTTGGGTGAACAAAAATCATGAAACTCGCGTCATCGTCAGCTAACGCTTTGAATGAAATTCTGAAGGCGTCCGTAACCATGACAACCCAGTCACGGAGAATCTGATCGGGAGGAAACATATTTTTTGCCAACTGACATCACGTGGTTTTCTACTAGGAATAAAGGTTGCAAATTTCAAAATGCTTCTATTTTCTTCTAAATTTTTTTTAACTTACTGTGCGCCATTAACAGCACACAGGATAGTTGCAGTTCAAATTTCATCGATTTTGGAAAAAATTTACATTTTAATTGCAAATTAAATTTTATTCTAATACACGTATTTTAATTTCTAATTATGATTAAATTATTTTTAATACATCATTCAAAAGATATTTTAAAGTTCTTTTATATTATCGAAAGTGGAATTTGAGATTTCAGCTGATTTACACGTATTAAGGTTCCCTGAATGGGTTTTCTTTTGTATATCAGCTACTAATTAAAATAATTTCATAAGTAATACATAATTAAAAAACTTTTTTGATTTGGAATCGAACAGGAGATTACAGAAAATTCTACCGCCAGATGGCGCTGTAATGTTTTAAAATTTCAATATTTCGATTTCTAATTATGATTAAATTATTTTTAATGCATCATTCGAAAGATATTTTAAAGTTCTTTTATATTATCGAATGTGGAATTCGAGATTTCAGCTGATTTACACGTTTTGAGTGGTCCTGAATGGGTTTACTTTTGTATCTCAGCTACTAATTAAAATAATTTCATAAGTAATACATAATTAGAAAGCTTTGTTGATTTGGAATCGAACAGTAGATTACAGAAATTTCTACCACCAGGTGGCGCTGTAACATTTTAAAATTTCAATATTTCAAATTATAATTATAATTAAATTATTTTTAATACATCATTCGAAAGATATTTTAAAGTTCTTTTATATTATCGAAAAGGGAATTCGAGATTTCACCTGCTTTACACGTTTTGAGGTGTCCTGAATCGATTTTCTTTTGTAGCTCAGCTACAAATTAAAATAATTTCATAAGTAATCAATATTTTTACCTAATATAAGGCTTAGTTCATTTAATTTGGGTAGCTACAAATATTGTGCCGAATCATATAATACAGATCATAAACTCTTCTTCACAAAACAAAAATAATTCGAAAATAATAATCTAATAGCTCGACGATACAGTTCACAAGTTACTTAGTTTTCGCTTCTATCGGCAGTCCCAAAGACTGCTTTGAAATTTTTTTTAATCGTATTAGATATGTAGGTACTATGATGCAGAAATTCTGTGCTGGAAAGGCTAGTGGCTAATTGTGTAAAGTTTATTAAATTATTTAAAAAAGAGAATACATGTTTTTGAATTGTCTTACATCAATATTGTTACTCTGGAACTAGTGTCCATATCTTTTACAGCCTTTCTTTTCTTTTCTATCTTTCTTTCTTTTCTTTTCTTTCTTTCTTTCTTTTTTTTTTTCCTTGTCACTGCTCAGAAATTTTTTTCTTAATGCATGTCAGTTCTCTCTATAAAGATACGAGATTGGAAGAAAAGGGCTCAAATATCCAATTATAATTCTGTTTTTGTGTCCCTGACTCAATACTTCAGTGATTGAAATGTATTAAAGCGTCTGTTAATTATTAAGTATTCGGAATCACCTAGGATTTTTTTTTTTTTCTTTTTGTCATTACAAAAAATATATTTGAATACTGCTCGTTGGTGACAACTCTTATTTTAAACGCGTTTATAAATATTTTTAAAATGGTTTTAAATTTTTTAATTGCTACAAAGTTTCAAATAATCAACAGCTCATTTACATATTGGGTAACTTTTAAGTAACGTTTCACTTTGTAGGAAGACGCCTTAGGAAGACGAAAACAAAGTTAATCACTGCTGACTAAGTCTAGGTACAATATTGATTATAAAAATCAATAGGCTGGTAATAGGCTGTACGGTCAGTTTGCAATATAGAAAGTCGTAATATGAATTCAATGACAAAACAAAAGTTTGTTTTGAATCAGTTCATTGGTAGGATCGAAATTTTAGGGCGTGACATCACTCAAAAAATTATCACACTTGTCAGTTATTTCTGCGCACATTTAACTATATTCACAAAACTCTGGATGAGTGGGGCGGAGACCGGTGACGACTCCGTTGTCACACAGTTGAATTAACCCGTGCCATGTTGTTTTAAAACTATAAAATTCGAAATTTTCAAACAACGTATACATTAACATTTAAAATTTAGCAAAGACTGGATATTTTCTAAGCCTTTGATAACAAATTTATGTTGCAGTTAATAACCTTCTGAAAATATTGCTGAATTGTAACTTCTTCTTTTCCCGTAATAAGTTTGATTATTGAAAATGAACGAAAAGCCCCTTTGATATTTATATGAAATTTCCTTTTCCTCAAATACGTTTTGAAAATAATTCTTATAAATTTAACGTACCGCAACGAACTTTTATTTCCGTTCATTGACATTTTTATAAATTTGAAAATATCAATAAACAGTTTTTCATTTTTGGAATTATACTTTCATCTAAAGAATGAATTAATGAATTATGAAGAAATCAATCAATTTACGAAAAAATAAATAACGGAATTTAAATAATTATATTTAACATTAACAAAAAAAAAAAAAAACGAAAGAAAGAAAGAAAGTAAAAGAAAAAAAAAAAAGAAAGAAAAAGAAGAATAAGGAAGATGTAAAAGAATAATTACTTCATCTTCTGTTTGTAAATATTTTTACAACAGTTTTGTGTTTAGGTAAGCTTCCAAAACTCCATGATGTTGTTGAAGAGTAGGGCATCGCAGATTTGAATACAAGAATTTCTTTCTTTGTACCTGATGAACACATACTGTCTGAAAGTATAAGATTTTCTCATTATATGTTTACGTGTAGATAAAAAATTGCTCTACAAAAACGTGATATTGTCTTTAGCACGGTTTTAATTACCACAGCCACAATTAAATACAATAAAAACTGTTAAAAATATACACACCGGACGTTCATTTTCATACAATACATCTTTATTTGGGATAAATATTCTTTAGCAATGAAGTTTCACGTATAATACATCATTACGTATAAAAAACAAAGATAACCATTTCTGAGTAATTGTGTTGTGTATGTAAACTAGTACTATTACTTTTAGCCTTACGTGAATTTCAATGGTAATGACTAAGTTTAAATGGTGAAGAATTAGTGAATTGCTTGATTTTAAGTGTCAGTTAAAATGAAACAGTTCAATGATACAATGTCTTAATATTCACAAAAATAATGATAGTATACATTACAAATGTGAAAATTTTAAAGTTTAATGAAGTGGAAAGTCAGTAATTTTGTGATTCAAATATCAGAGTACAGAATTCATTTTTAAATAACACCTAATTTTATGTGTTACTCATAATATACTTCATCGGCAACTATGGAAACACGTGAAATAGTAAGAATTGGACTTAAGGGTGACGCGGCCGTTATGTGGCGCCTACATGGTAAAGATCGGTTAAATTATTACACATTAAATGCTTCACATTTCAATGGTCGACTAGGCTATATGCTTGGACAATATCTTACTGCATTTTCAAAAACAATCGATAATGTTAGCTTTCATTTCACTTATTTACCAAATAAGATTAATCCCGATGGTACTTTACAGGGATTAATTAAATACGCGAATAATACTGCAATTGATATTGCAGCTTATCAACTTGCCATAAACGAAAGAACGACACGGTTTGTGGATTTTGCGTATCCATTTAGCCTTTATCCTGTTACATTTATGACCTACAAACCGAAATACGAACCACTGATGTTCGGTATTGTACAAACATTTTCGTTGTCACTGTGGATTTCTATCCTAACAGCCTTCATGGCAGTGTTACTGATTTATCACGTCACGCTAAAGAGGAAATATTCACTCGACAAAATTGTACTTCATACTTTGGCAGTCTTGGTGAGGCAAGGTTCTGTCTTCAGGATGACATCTTTGGCAGAAAAGTTGCTCGTCTATTCGTGGGTGGTGGGGGCGATGTTCATTTGCCTAGCATACGACTCCGTATTTCTGTCTTTCCTGGCGATTCCTCCCGTCAATCCAGTAAGGAACGTAGAGCAACTGGCACAGGCTGTACAAAATGGAGACTATCACTGCATTACTTTCGTAGGGACCAATGTGGAAAAAGAATTGTTGAGTTCAAAAGATGAGAATTTAATGACACTTGGGAATGATATTGCAAAGAACAACTTAACTACTACCAGTGTTGTTAACGATTTTATTTCTGAAAAGTTCATGAGTAAAAAACTTGCTTTAATGAAGAAGAGCACTTCACTGCACAACAATACGTCGGGACAAAATTTACTTCAGAAGACCGTTTTGCTGAATTAATGCCTGCAATGTTCTTTCGTAAGGACTTCTGCTGTAAAGAAGTGCTCGATACTTTCGTGCACAAGGTTATGGCATCCGGCCTCTTCTTCAAATTCATGAGTGATACCTCCTTTTTACGTGGGTTGCGTTTTTTGTCATATCACCGAGAAAAAGACAGCAGCCTGAGGAAACTAACCATCACCGATGTCGCTCCTGCATTTTTAGTCTTGTTGGCAGGACATATCCTTTCTTTCGCGATTTTTGTTGGAGAAATTGTGATCTATCGATGGAAGAAAAAAAAAATATGTGAAAAAACAGAAAAGAAGAAAATGCATTTAAAAAATACTCATTTAAGCTTATCAGTCTTTCAAATATCTCTTCAAGTTTGTCGAATGGTGAAATGTAAAAAATTAAAAGGAAATTTTATTTCAATTGATAATATTTCGTTCGAGATATTCCATTTATTTTAAACATTTATAGCGAAAATTACGATTTGGAACATATTTATTAAAGTATTAGAATTTATTATTTACAATACGTAAAATGATTAAGAAATATAGAAAAAGCACACCAACACACTATGCAAAATGGCATAAATAAATCAGCGTAAATTTTATATGAAATTTCCTTAAACAACTCCTAATTTTGTTACAATGGAGACTAAAGCCATATAAGCCTTTTTTTTTTTTTTTTTAATACATCTTCTTTTAAAACCCTTTAAAATTTCGATATTTTTATGAAATCTTTTTTTTTTATGAATAAAATTTTTTCATCTGTTGCGGATTTTACAAATAATTGGTGTTAACTGCAATATTTCAACGACCAATAAAGTCACCCTTTTAAGTTTGCTGTAGAAATGAAATGAATATTTTGTGTATGTTATACATTTAGAATACGGTGATACAAAAAGTTAAAAATTGAAGAAAAATAATTTAGATGTTTTTCTTTTAGTTTTTGTTTCCGTAAGAGAAAATAACGACATAGTTCTTAATAATATTGATTGTATTCATTTAATAATTTACTCATCGCAGATAATCAATATAGTAACGTTTCACAGCATATTATGAAATGTTTTAGGAAAAATATAGAAAATTGAACTGTAAAACGCAATTTTTTTAAATTAATTTTGCAAAAGATTTTTTAATTAATTTTGTAAATGTAATGCGCGAACAGAAGTTGGCGCATTACTATTACGGTCTATGTTTGTAACTGTCAGGATTTAAAGAACTACATTCAATAAAATTAATAATTATACATGCTGTTAAATCAGTTAAATAAATCTTTTTCCAATAACTACAATAAATTAAAAGAAAAATATATTTTTGCTTTTATATAAAATTTAATATTTTTAATTATTTCTACTGTATTACCATTTTATTTCAGTATATATACATAAATAATTAACAGCTATTTAGGAATAAAATTGAGGTAAGTTTGAAGTTAAAAAATTCTGTAAAATTTCTTGTTTCAAAAATCAAAAAGTAAAATTTGTGGTCCTGTTTGTCTTCTCTATATTATGTACTCGCCATATTGTGTAATTAAATTTAGTCCTAATTAATAACACAGAACAGAACCTGAAACGCAGCACTTCTAGCAAATTCTGAAATAGAGTCCCACGATGTTTATTTTCTTTTTTTTTTTTTTCTGCAGCACTGTAAAGTAACGGTGAATGGTTTTCATACCATATTACACCAAACATGCTTTTATGCATATAAAAATTAATATTTTCGTTTCCTTTTATTTATTGCAACCTTGAGATGTTAAGCTGCTTACCAAAATTTCGACTATAGATGAATTGCATTTGAATTATCTTGGATGTCCCTGTACGCGAACGATTTGCTTGATCTCAACTAAAATTTGAGTGTAGCATCCCCCTATCTTGATAGTACCGAAAGGCGGGATAAGAGGAAGTCGTGCGAGAGCAGTGTTGTGCAAGTTCACGAAAAAAACGAACTAGTTCAAACTCAAGTTCATCGTGTAAAAAACGAGTTAGTTCACGCTCAAACTCATGTCTGAAAGAAATAAACGCGCTCAGTTCAAGTTCATTTTTAAAAACGAGCGAAACTCACTAAAAGTTCATTTTTACGTACTTTTTTTTTTTTTTTTTCTAAATACATCTTATCCTCTGTGAACGCTTTCATAGATAATTTCCCTTTTTCTAAAATTACCAATTACCATGAAAATTATTTTTAATTTTATGCATAATTAAACTTATATACTTATAACTCTTAATTATAACTTATTAATTTAATTGTAATAAAAATTTATTTAGCAAACACTTCTGAATAGTGTACCCACTGTTTTTTGCATGGTTTTTTTATTCTCAAATTTTCAATACGTTTGTTTATGCGCATGAAAACTTATTAATAGGAGACAAATTCTATCATTAAGAGGTTCCGTTGTTTTAAATCACTGTTGCGCAGGACCGCGTTCATGAGTTTAATTAAAACATTTTCGGTTTTGAGCTGAATTTCACTCATTTTTTAAATTGTGAACTTGAGCTTAGCAAAGTTTGTTTTCTCTTGAATTTGAGCGGGAAAAGCAACTCAAACTCATATGGATTTTATTCCTTTGGGAAAAATTTTATATTCTTGGTAGCAGTACTTTCTACCCTTTTAATCGCAAGAGAGGACACATTTCTCACAAGAGAGAAATGCATCGGGTCGGGTAATCGCTTATTACCTGCTTTGCTGTTCGGGTGCAGGTAAAATTTGCATTAATTTTTATTCACAAAATGTTTTCTCGGAAGATTGTTTTATGCTTTATTTATGAATCTAAACTTTTAAGGGAAGAGATTGGATGACATTGTCTTCCTTCCTAGTAATTTAAAAACATGACTGATAACATGAATTTAATTCCATTTACCTAAATATTAATACTTAGCGTTTAAAGCTTTATATGGAAAAATGTTATTATTATTATTATTATTTTTTGGTCCTATATTTGCTTCCTTATTTTACTGTCAAAATACTTGGAACCGTGGATTTTTTAAATATATGTTTTAATACAGCTAAAAGTTTGTTTATAACACATTGTTGTAATATTTTTATGCCATATTTAATTGTCTGAAAGATTTCTTCAATAATATAATTGTATTTTGTTTAAAAGAACTTTTATTCAGTTTATTATATAACACAATTTTAACAATATAGCAGGTCAGAAGCTGCAGATTCAGTTTGGGTTGAAGGTCAAAAACTATTTTGCAGGTCTGGTCGGCTGCGAGTCAAGTTTACTCGAAACACGCAGGACTCTAAGCCAGTCCTTTCATAAGAAGAAATATAAGTTCCACTGATCACCTAATACGATTGAAGACTTAAATGCCCTATCTAGTAGGTTACCCTTTTCCTTGCTACTGTAATTTTTTCGCGCCCAGTTTTCCAGGATAATATACTGTTGTCAATTTTGTATTTCAGTTTTCATGCAAGCAAATCCATGCTATTTCAATAACACAAATTTTTACGAAATAACTCCTATTATGAAAAATTATGGAAGTTATAAGAGTAATTTAAGAAAAGTTTTAAGAAAGCCTTTCATTATAAATAAAAATATAAAGATTTAAAAGTATAATATTAAATCCCAATAATTAAATCCTGTTTGCTAGTATCATAAATGATATTTTAAGACTAGCTGTACATTAAAAAAAAAGAAAAATAATCTTTAGTTTATAACACGTATATTTGAATTTTTGTGGATATATATATATATATTCATTAAAGAAAAAAAAAGAAGAGAATTTAAATTAGATTATAAATAGCTTGTTGTGATAAGGAGGATTATTATTCTGTTTTTATTTATATTTATATTTATCTTATTTTTTATTTCATTTACTTATTTTTAATTATTATTATTTGCATTTCCCAGAAAGTGTTGAAAATAAAATAATCATTGATATAAAATCTAAATCTCTGATATGAAATTATTTCAATTACCTGAATGCATTTTTAATATTCAAAATATAAATAAACATTACAAAATATACTATTATTCTATTTAATCTATGTGTAACATGCGTTAAACCAGTAATCTTTGTTTAATCTTTTATATTTTAAAGATGCTTATCCTTCAATTCAAGAGTTAGAAAATAAAGATAAGCATAATTTTCGCAAATAACAGGAATCTCCTTTTTAAAGAAAAAGGAGAATCTGTGAACATGGACTGAGGCCTATACAGCAAGATATCAATAGTCCTGTGATAGCAGATCCTTTCATTGATTAGCATCGTCTTTATCAGCGAAATGAAACGTCAAGTACTTTTGTGAAAGGGCGGCAATTTGTCACACTGCCTCAGGGTATGGTACATCTCCCGTAGCTCTGGGTGGTCTTGCCAAAGATCTTTGCATCGTGGCACCAGCGTAAAGCAATGTCCTACTAGTATTTTATAGTATTGTAGAATGCAAGTTGTACTACGTAACAAAAGTTCTCACGCTTTTTTCTTTTTAATCCAATACAATGTTGCTGTGTATCCTCTTACTAATTACCTTTAACCTAAATGTTTGAATTGTGCGGAAAACACTAAACAAATCCCTCTCTTCAAAAATGGTCAACAGATTTACTGAAAATCACTCATCTGTATAAGAAGACTTACCGTATAACTGTTATTTATAAAGTGTATTTATTTGCAATAATTTTCAAGAAATTTTATAAACATGTTTAATTTGTTGTGCAAAAAAACTTATACCTCAGATTTATCAATATACATTACTATGTAAAAGAATGAGTTTTATTTTCATTTTTTTAACTGTTTAAGCTTTTATTAAGATTTACTTTTAGTTCTGTAATATACATTTAATAAAGTTTGAGCTTTATAAATCAAAGATTGGATTTCATGATGTATATGTTGTTTACATAATTAAAAGGCTGTAATTATTTTTTTTCCCTCAATTGATTAAATAAAAGATCAAATTTCTTAAAGATAAGGTAATTTCTGTAATAAAGATACTTTTACCATCCAAATTCCGGTATTTTATTTTATTGCTTTATTTTTTTTTTTTATTTTTTTTTTTACATAAAGTTTCAGGATCCCGGTAAAAAGGGAACCGGAAAAAATGCACGGAAAAAAGGTCACCGGAAAAAAGGACACCTGGAAAAAAAAGCACCGGAAAAAAGGGCCTTTTTCTAATTCGCAAATCGCAAAATAATAAATATGAAATAATGATATTTAAAAAATGGCTTTCAAATTACACATTTAGAAATTTCAATTGATTTGATGCAACATTCATTTAGTATATACCTCGGGGAAGATGGGGGGAGGGAGGGCAGGAGCAGATCAAAAGAAAACAATTGTTTTTACATAAACGTTTACAGATTTATTGAAACTTTGTATAATCGCGTACAATTTGTGAAAAGATTACAGTAAGTGTCAGGGAAATTTGAGAGGTGGGAGGGGTTAAGGAGGCTGGTGCAGAGGAAAATAAAATTATCTTTTATATCACCGTTTTACCGACTTTAATGATATATTCTATAACTATCACTTACTTTTTACGCAGATCAATGTATTTTATACTTGGGGGAGGCAAAGGGGGCAGATAGAAATAAAATAAATTCTTCTTTAAATTACTCTATTATTGATTAAAAATTTTTTTGTACAATCACGTATATTTTTATTAAAAATTTACAGTAAGTGTCAGACATGCTTGGGGGGGGGGGGCAATGGGAGGAGAGGAAGTGATTCTGTATATCACCATTTTAGCAGCGGCTTTAATGATACATTCTATAACTACCACTTAATTTTCATGAAGATTACAATTAGTGTATTATATACCTGAGGGGAGGGCAAAGGGGAACCGATGGAAATAAAAATATATTATTTTTTAAAGTACACTATTATCTATTTAAACAAAAAACTTTGTATAATAGAGTTAAAATTTTTGAAAAAAATCACAGTAAGGTCAGACATTACCTTGGGGGGGGGATAAAGAGAGGGGGACAGAGGAAAATAAAATATTTTTTTATAACACCATTTTACCGATTTAATGACATATTGTATAACTATCACTTACTTTTTGTGAAGATCAAAATGAGGGTATTATACATTTCGGGGGAGGGGGGACAAGGGGGACGCAGATAGAAGTAAAATATATTATTCTTTAAATTACAGCGTTGCCGATGTAAAAAAACTTTGCATCTACGCAGTTTTCTGATTATGAAAAAGTACAGTGAGTGTACACATATCTGGACGATTTGCTAGGGGGGGGGGCAGAGTGAAGAAAATGTTTGTTTTTTATATCACCATGCTACCTACTTATATGAAAACTTTGTACCACTATCAATTTCATTTTATTAAAAATTGTAGTGAAAGTTAAACTAAAGTTGATTAAGGGGGGTGGGGGGGTAAGGGGGACAGATGAAAAATAAAAATAATCGTTTTAAACAACATTTATTATTCGTTTTGTTTTATTGTTTTATTTACATTTTGTGTGAGTATCAATTACTATTAATAAAAAAAATTATTACTGAGGTATGCAAATTCAATTATGAAATGTATGATTTAAATCTGTGAAAAAAATTATTCAAAAATGACATTTTCTTCAATTTAATCTGTCCTCCTTTTGTCCTCCCCCCCCCCCATGTAGATATAAAACACTTACACTCTCGTTGATGTTTTAGCTTCAGTTTTACAAGGAGAAATTTTAAAAAAGTGCCCTTTTTATCGGCAAGCCAAAAATTCAATACAATTGTTAATATCAGACATTAATTAAAAGTTAATATCAAACATTGGTAAAGAGATTATTCTAAAACAGATTTTTTTTCTTTGATCTGTCACTCCCCCTCCCCTGCGTAGAATCAAAAAAAATTTTGCTATCGTCCATGTTTACAGGTATTTTACAAGTAACAAATTAAGAAAAGTGCCTTTTTTTCCGGTGCCCTTTTTTCCGGATTGCGGAAAAAAAAAAGCACTTTTCTTAATTTCTCCTTGTAAAACTCACGACTAAGCATCAACGAGGAGCGTAAGTTTTTTATTTCTACGTGAGGGCGGGGGGTGGACAAAAGAGAGAGATTAAAAGAAGAAATTTCATTTTTGAGGGAACTTTTTTACAGATTTAAATCATACATTGAATTTTTGAGTACCTCCCTGTAATTTTTCATTAATACTAAACTGATATTTACTCAAAATGTAAATAAAGCAATAAAACAAACGGTAATAAGGCGTTTTTGTTAAAAGATTATTTTATTTTTCATTTCCCTCACAACTCCCCTTATCAACTATAGGTAATTTTCACTATAATTTAAAAAAAATGAAAGTGATAGTCGTACAAAGTTTAATATGAATAAGTAGAATGATGATATAAAAAACATTTTCTTCACTCTGCCCCCCCGCCATAGCTCAATTCGCCCAGATATGTGTAAAGTCACTGTAATTTTTCATAAGCAGAAAGTTGTATATATACAAGTTTTTTATTTTTTAATCGATTATACGGTAGTTTGATTTAATATATTTTACTTTTATCTGCGCTCCCTCCCCCCCCCCCCCCTTTCCCCAGATATGTACAATACACTCATTGTGATCTCTCATAAAAAGTAAGTGAAAGTTACAGAATATATCATTAAGTCGATAAAATGGTGATATAAAAAATCATTTTATTTTCCTCTGCCCCCCCCCCCCCGAAGTAGTATGCCTGACAGTTAGTGTGATTTTTTTCACAAATTGTATGCTATTATACAAAGTTCAATGTATAATAGGGATTGTTTAAAGGAGAATATATTTTATTTCAATCTAACTCTCTTGTCCCCCCCCCCAAGTATATAATACACTCTTGTAATCTTCATAAAATTAAGTGGTAGTGATAGAGTATATTATTAAATTCGCTAAAATGGTGATATAAAAATTCATTTTATTTTCCTCTGCCCCCCCTCGCCTAACCTTCCCCCCTCCAAGTATGTATTTGACACTTATTGTAATTTTTTCATAAATTACACGTGATTTTCAC
>CAWVNO010003036.1:0-59058 GCA_963930645.1 Salticus scenicus
CAGGGTGTTTATAAAGTCCCGGACCCATTTTGATGTTTAATAACTCATAAAATAATGAAGATACTAGCGAGCTTCGCCTGCCAGCGGGTCAGTATTTTCAAATGAATGACTAAAATTAATGAATCACTAACAGTAACTTTTAGTGTTAAGAAAAGAATTAAAAAAAAAAAAATCATTTCTGATTGGGTAAAAAGTCGGCCCGGGTCCCCACTGCTTTCGGTAGCGATGCCCAGTGCGCGCTGCGCGCGCGTATTCCTTCCCTGACCCTTCGTGCCCCCCCTCAAAAAAAAAATCTGATCTGGTAAAAACGCACACCGGGTCCCCACTGCCTTCGACAGCGCAGACCCATGCGCGCTGCGCGCGCACGTGTGAAGGTATACGTGCGCTGCGCGCACATATTCCTTCTCAAATCAAATTTTTATTCTTAAGAAAAGAAAATTAAAAAAATCATTTCTCATCGGGTACAAAGTCGGACCGGGTCCTCACTGCCTAAGGCAGCGCAGTCCCATGCGCGCTGCACGCGCTGCACGCGCGTATTCCTTCCCTCACCCTTCGTGCCCCCTAAAAAAAATCATTTCTGATCGGGTAAAAACTCACACCGTGTCCTTACTGACTTCGGCAGCGCAGACCCATGCGCGCAGCGCGCGCACGTGTGAAGGTATACGCGCGCTGCGTGCACATATTCCTTCTCAAATCAAATTTTTATTCTTAAGGAAAGAAAATGAAAAAAAAAATCATATCTCATCGGTTAAAAAGTCGGACCGTGTCCCCACTGCCTTCGGCAGCGCTGTCCCGTGCGCTGGTGCACGCCTATATCTTCCCCACCCTTTCAGTCCTTCCTAATTAACCTACATATACCAATTTTGAACGGTTTTACTGAATTAGCTGAGATGCAAAAGAAAACCTAATCAGGACACCCCAAAACGTGCAAATCTAGTTAAAACTTTCGATAATATAAAAGAACGTTAAAATATCTTTCGAATGATGTATTAAAAATAATTTAATCATAATTAGAAATTGAAATATTGAAATTTTAAAATATTACAACGTTATCTGGCAGTTGAAATTTCTGTAATCTACTGTTCGATTCCAAATCAACAAAGCTATCTAATGATGTATTACTAATGAAATTATTTTAATTAGTAGCTGAGACACAAAAGAAAACCTATTCAGCAGGGATGGAACACGGGCGCAGAATTCACACCGGAATGTGTTTAAGAAATTTCTCTACCTTTAATATCGTCGATTTAAGAGGTAGAAAATTTTCTTACATTGATAGTGGTATGAATTCTGCGCCCGTGTTCCATCCCTGTATTCAGGAGACCTCAAACGTGTAAATGAAGCGAAATCTTGAATCCCACTTTCGATAATATAAACGTACTTTAAAATATCTTTCGAATGATGTATTAAAAATAATTTAATCATAGTTAGAATTTGAAATACGCGTATTATAATAAAATTTAATTTGCAATTAAATTGTACATTTTTTAGTTATTCTCGAAACCCGATGATATTTGGACTGCAACTTCGTCTTGTGATGTTAAAAGTGTGTAGCAAGTTTGAAATAATTTTGAAGAAAATTGAAGCATTTTGAAATTTGCAATTTTTATTTCCAGTACAAAGTCAGTAAAGCAGGAAGTAAAATCCATTTATTCTTTC
This sequence comes from Salticus scenicus, assembly GCA_963930645.1. Lineage (NCBI taxonomy): Eukaryota > Metazoa > Arthropoda > Arachnida > Araneae > Salticidae > Salticus > Salticus scenicus. The sequence goes on from CAWVNO010003036.1 coordinate 1,660, forward strand.
GCCCGCCGCCATGGTAACCGAAATACGTCTTTAATAAAACTCTTGTGATTTGTTGCCACCTTTTTTTCCTACTTTAGTTAATTTTAAAAAATCTAATTGTCCTATCGATAAGCCGTTTAAACTATCGGATTGAGAGAAAAAAGCCCTTTCCAATGGTATTTTGTTTGTAACAATACGACTGATATTTCTAATTTATTTTCCACTTTTTCCGTAAAAATGTCACTTTTTAAGCATTTAATCATGAGTTCTGGGTCATTTTTCGGTAGACATGGGTCGACATTTTAATTAATATCTCCGCTAATTAGGATCACATCGCTTAGCGAATTATCGCGATGCCGAGATGAAGAAATTCTGCGTCTGTCGACACTGGTTTCGAGGCGCTGCGACAATTAGCGCCGGAGCTTTAGCGCTGACAAGGCATTTCTCACAGACAGACAGACAGACAGAAAGACAGACAGACAGACAGACAGATGCGCACAGATTTTAATAATATAAGGAGATAAACAAACTTATGGCATTTTTTGATGGAATAACTCATATATTTTCTTTTCAGGTTTGAATATCTTTACTTTTGTAAATATCGTCTGCGCGTGTGGTTAATTTCAGATAATTTCATTTTCCAGTCTAAATATCTGTACTTTTCTAAATATCGTCTGCTTATTAATTGCATTTTTCTCTCTTTTGTTTTTGGCAATTATTGCAATGTTTACTTTTGATGTGTTTGTTCTATGTAGTACTTTTGTATGTGATGTTTTATTTAAGCGGATATTAAGGAGAGACCACAAGAGAAAGCACAGATTTTATGGTGGTACATAGAAACGAAATCGATAGTGCAAGCACAGAGAAATTGCTGAAGAATTTACCAAAAAGATCCTCCATCCAAAAGCAGCATCTTGCGGTGGAAAAATAATTTTCTAGAAACTGGAAGTATCGCTGATAAGATACGTTCCGGAAGTCCCTGCACAAGTGATTTTGATGTTGACCGTGTCAGAGAGACATTTTTACCCAATCCTAGAAGATCTGTGAGATCAGCGGCAAGAGAATTGGATATGCCAATTTCGACGGTGTACAAGGTTATTAAGAAAAAATTAAGACTGTATGCATAGAAAGTTCAAATTGTTCAAGCTTTGGAACCGGACGATAGGCCTAGGAGGACGGCCTTTGCAACAGATATGATAAGGAGGATAGAAGATGATGCTGATTTTCTGAAGCGCATAATGTTCTCCGACGAAGCATCCTTTCATGTTTCTGGCATTGTTAATCGCCATATTGTGCGCATATGGGGATCTGAAAACCCCCATGAATACCATGAGGCACAAAGGGATTCCCCAAAGGGTAATGTGTGATGTGGACTAATGCACGACCGAGCATTGGGCCTTTCTTTTTTACAGAAAAGACGGTCTCATCAGTCGTATACTTAGACATGTTGGAAAACTTCGTATTTCCACAACTAGAAGAGCTTCAGCCACATGTCTTTTTGCAACAAGATGGTGCACCACCTCATTGGGGTACCATCGTTCGTAGTTCTTTGAATAAACCTTTTCTAGGAAGATGGATTGGGCGAGGAGGTCCAATTCCTTGGCCACCCAGATCACCTGATATAACGCCGCTGGACTTTTTCCTTTGGGGATTTGTAAAGGACAATGTTTATAGGAGGAGAGTGTCGAACATTGATGACCTAAAAGTCAGAATTACAACCGCAATAGCCTCTGTGGATGCCGACGTGCATGTCGCTACCTGGCGTGAAATTGACTATCGACTTGATATTCTCCATGCGACGAAGGGGGCACACGTGGAAGTTCATTGACAAGGGTCATGAAACTTTTTGAGTCTATCTAACCCTTTATGTTATTAATTTTAATCTATCTTTATTATTTTATGAGTTATTAAACATCAAAATGGGTCCGGGACTTTATAAAACACCCTGTATATAAAATCGTTCTTCCTGACTGAGTGAGTAAGTGAGTGAGGGGGTGATTCATCATTGCCCAGACCAATCCCCTAGACCTAGAAGCATGAAATTTTGTGACAATGTTCTTTCTATGACGTAGGCATCCACTAAGAAAAGATTTTACAAAATTCGCACCCCAATGGCAGAGGGGGGGGGGCAAACGTGATTTCACAAAATCCTTCATATCTCAAACAAAAAAACAGATATCCGTAAAATTTTTGCTTTAAAATATAGCTAATACAAATGTCTAGAAATCGATTTCTGGTATTTTAGAAATTCGGTCCCCAAGGGGGGCGGGGAGGGGGGCAAAACGGGATTTCATATTCGTAAAACGTGATTTCGCATAATCCTATATATCTCAAACAAAAAAATAGATATACTTGAAATTTTTGCTCTAAAATATAACTAATACAAATATCTAAAAACCAATTTCTGGAATTTCAGAAATTCAGCCTCCAGGTGGGGCAGTAAGGAGGGGGGGGGGTACGGGGCAAAAACAAATAGAAATACAATTAGGGCGTTCAAAATTGGTACAGATAGGTTTTAGAGACCTGCAAGTCGAATGGGAATATTTTCGACAGTGTAAGGTTATTAGGAGGGGCAGGAAGGGGGGAGGGGGAGGGGGCAAAAAATAAAAATAGAGTTAGATCGTTCAAAATTGGTATATAGAGGTTTTCGATACTTACAAATCGATTGCGGATATTTTCGAATTTGTAAAATTTTTAGGAGGGGCGGGAAGAGGGGTGGGGTGGTAAGGGGGGGCTATGGGAATAAACAAATAGAAATACAGCTAGGCCGTTCAAAATTGGTACAGATAGGATTTAGTGGCCTGCAAATCGAATGGGGATATTTTCGAAAGTGTAAAGTTATTAGGAGGGCCAGGAAGGGGGAGGGAGAGAGGGGGGGGGGGAAATAGAATTATATCGTTCAAAATTGGTGTACAGAGGTTTACGATACTTACAAATCGATTGCGGATATTTTCGAATTTCTGAAATTATTAGGAGGGGTGGGAAGGGAGGGAGCGATAAGGGGGGGCTATGGGCAAAAACAAATATAAATACAGTTAGGCCGTTCAAAATTGGTACAAATAGGTTTTAGAGGCCTGCAAGTTGAATGGGGATATTTTCGATATTTTCGAAAGTGTAAAGTTATTAGGAGGACTGGGAAGGTGGGGGGGGGGGCGGAGGGTAAAAAAAAAATAGAGTTAGATCATTCAAAATTGGTACATAAAGGTTTTCGATACCTACAAATCGATTGCGGATATTTTCGAATTTTTAAAATTCTTGGAAGGGGCCGGAAGGGGGGAGCAGAGGGGCAAAAAAATAAAAATTGAGATAGATCGCTCAAAACTGGTGCATAGAGGTTTTTGATACTTACAAATCGATTGCGGATATTTTCGAATTTGTAAAATTATTAGGTTTGACGGGGGGGGGGGCGAAGGGGGAAAATAATAGAAATAAGAGTTAGAGCATTTTGGGAATTTTTTCCGAAGGCAGTGAGAACCCAGTGCGACATTTTGTCTAATCAGATTTTGTTTCTCTCTTTTTTTCACGTGATAAAAATTAATGCAATTTTGAGAATTCAGTAATTATAGTGATTCATTTAAAAATAGGGACCAGCGAAGCGGGCGTTGCCTGCTAGTAATAAATAAAATAAAATGTAGATTTTTCTTTTGAAAGGAATTAATTTTTAATAAGTTTAATCCTTTTTAATATATACTACCATTTTTTTTTCTAATAAATGTTATAAATTAACTAATAAATAAATAAAATAAAATAAAGATTTCCTTTTCAATAGAAATTATTTAAATAAATAAATAAATAATAAAAAGTTGCTATATTATAAATGTTGCTATACTATAAATTTTATATGTGTGTTTTTATTACATTTATACTCTTTATTTGACTTCCTTTATTTATTTTTTCTTTAATACAGGGATGGAACACGGGCGCAGAATTCATACCACTTTGAATGTAAGAAAATTTTCTACCTCTTAAATCGACGATATTATAGGCAGAGAAATTTCTTAAACACATTCCGGTATGAATTCTGCGCCCGTGTTCCATCCCTGTAATATTTCATATACCTTATCTATTGACAATCATTTCCAATGCATTAGAGTATCATTTTCTCTTTTTCTTTCTATACGGAAAAAGAAATGGGCTCTTCCCAGCGTCGTCTGCTCAATCACGTGATAGAGGGAAACGAATAGTCGAATTCTGAGAATAGAATTCAATTAAATATTGTTATTAAGAACAAAAATTTTAATATTTAATATAAAATAAAATAAAAGTAATATTGTGCATTTGTAAACATTAGAATAATTGTATTTGTAAATTTAATAATTTTTAAAAAACATTTTGTGTTTATTTATTTTTACCTATAAGAATCGATTTTTGTATATTGTAGTGTAACTATAACATTAACTGATCTAACAATAAATAATAGCTTCTTGTGGAATGTTTACGGATTATAAATTGAAATTTTAAAATGTTTTCATTTAATTTAATTGCATAAAGGTGTTACAACAAGTTAATTAACTTAGTTACTGGTCTAAATGGATTTACGCAGTATGATATTGCACTGTCACTGATTTAAGTACGAAAAATCAGAGTATTTAAACATGGTCTTCATGAACATCAATAACACGTATAAACTAAATGATGATTGTAAATGTATACAGGAAACAAAAGATGATGATTTATGATATAAATGGATTAAAAATGATGATGTATAAAAAATAACACAGATTAAATACGATTGATCAAAAATAAGAATAGAAAATGTGTTATTTCAGCAATCGCTCTAGATAAACAAGACTTCGTCTGCTATTTGATTTTCCTCTATCATGTGACCTCTGACGTCAGGTGGGAAGAGTACATTCTGGTATTGGACTAAATGTCTGCCACGTTTTGATTTACGAAAGAAATTTCCCTGATTTTGTCCGAAAAAATAAAAAAGAGTCGATATAAAATAAAAAAAATTCTAATTCACCACGTGTTGTGCACCTGGACCTGTGAGTCGTATCAATCGATAAAAAGGGGTGGACTGGACACTAGTCTCCTTACGTAACTATTACCCACAATTTCGTGGAATTGAAATTTCCTTTTCACTTGTTTTCCCCATTCATTATAATACAAAATCATTAAATAGCTCAAAAGGGAAGCTTGATTGGGAAAAACAGGGGGGGGGGGGGTAAGAAATTTCTTGTCAGCGTAACGGAAGGTACACCTTTCTAATGTAAAGCAACATTCAAGATATGCATACAAGTGTGAATCAATGTCAAAGATTCAGCAATGCGATTATGAAGGAAAGTTAAAAACTAGTTGGCATAGGTGGACTCTGCTCATTTCCCCATCATATTTATGTTTTCATAAATTTTTAGTGCGAGACATATTATAATCATGTTAAAAGAAATGAATTTGACCAAAGCTTGATACAGTGACAGAATAAAATCCCCGCCTAATAGGCTATCCACCGTTCACTTCGATATATTTATCTTATTCTAATCTATTAATTTATTTTATCGGGGTCAATTCCGTTGTTTAGTTTTCATGCTACAATTTCCAATGCAAAAATTCTCAAAGTTCAGATTTATATGAAAAATTTACAATTTCGCTATGTTAATAAAATCGTAAATTACGAATAATCTACGAAAATTTCCTATTAGAATATTTGTATTCAATAATGTTCAAACAAATATCATAAATGTGATTTTGAAGTTGTCTAATGTATTTGTGATCCTCAAAATGGAAGTTTATGCTCAATTTTGCTCTATTCTGACATGTTAAGTAAAGTGTAAATTCCAAATAACTTACGAATTTTTTAAATTGAAAAAATCGTAGTCTATGATATTCATGCCAGTATCCTAAATAGGGATGAAACGGATATCCGGTAACTATCCGGTATCTGGCCTATCCGTCTGAGTTTTAAATATCCGATGGGGTACCGGATATCAGCACTCCGGATACGGATATCCGGCAATTTCAAGCCGGATATCCGAAGCAGAAAATTTAGACTTAAACTCCCATCAAATGAAAATTTTGCGACAATTATTTTTTTAAAAATCGGTTGTAGCATAAAGTTTTTTTTTAAGTAAGCCTTTGTAAAATTTGAAATTAGCCTCTTTAGCAAACAAATTTAGTCAAAAATAGCTTCAGGTCTAAGAAATATAGAAGCCCTATTTTAATTTTATACAGAGTTCGCTAGGTTTTTACAGAGTGATCTATATCATTCCCCCTAATCTTCCCCATAACAATAAAAAGAGCTGTTCCTATACAAATGATAGTCAATCTGTGCAGTGCATGTAACTCTGTTTTTATGACTTTTGTTTAACATGTTGTTAGATTGTTTAGTAATATTGTCAGTATTGGAAAGTTGTTAGATTGTTTCGAAAATGAGTCAATGTGCATTTATTGACTAGAACCTGCTTGTTTAGTTGCAATCCACTTTTTCATACATAAGAAAGTTCTTGTTTTTGTGACCGTATATTTATACTAGCAGAGCATCTACATTGCCTGCGCCATCTACCTATTCGATTTGTATTATAAAATATATATATATATATATATATATATAAATTTTTGCTTTTAATAGAATATCTTGCTAAAGCACCTAAATTAAGAATTCCCATTACATTGCATAGATACATTCCCCAAAATTAAAATTACTTCAAATAAAAGTACATATTTAAATTTTCAGAAAGTCTGTACTTTGACTTTCAGATTGTTAAAGGAGAAGAATTAAATATTTTTTAAAATGCTCAATTATTTAAAGTTTTTGATTTTGTACATTACAAAAACTTAACTTTTAATTAAAGAATTTTAATAAATAATCTAAACTTTTCCTTCTTATCTGTACAGATTATAAAAATATAAAATATGTAAAATTTATACAAAGAAAAAAAACATAAATTCATTTTGAATTATTATTTTCTTCTATTTTAAATAGAAGAAGTATTAGATTCCTAAAAATTTTCAACTTCCAGTTTTCAGTGGATTTACGCATTTTGGGGGAACCAGAACACAATTTGACCATTTTTAGAAAATGTCTGTGTGACAAAAATGTTGTGTAGTAGCTCTAGCTCAAGAGTTAATGCACAGAATTTCATATAAATTTATACATAGTTACACCTTAACAAAAAAAAAAAAAAAAAAGTGTTCATGAACTTTTGGTGCAAATCACTCAACAGGTGGTGCTGCTATACTGTGATTTCTTCTATTTAAAGGAAGACTATATCTCAGCTTCTACTGTGTATAATTTAAAAAAAAAAAAACTATGTCACAGGGCTATTATGAAACACGTTTATTTAATTTCTGTGCATATCGGCCAATAGGTGGTGCTGCTATGCTTCAGTTTTTCCGTGATTGGGGAAGTTATATCTCAGATTCATTTGTGTATAATTACACAAAATTTGGTGCATACCGATCAATAGGTGGCTATACTATGCTGCAATTTACTCTGAATAGGAAGGCTAAATTTCAACATTTATAATATTTAACTGCACTTAACTTGATATGCAAGATAAATAATATGAGACCGAAAGCTGGCTTAATTTTGGTGTATATCGACCAACAGGTGGCGCAGCTGTTCCTCACCTTCTATGATTCTCCACAAGGCTACATCTCAAAATCTTTTGATTAAAATCGCACTAAACTCTATATCTAAAATCTTTATTGTGAGAAGCTATGATTAAATTTTTTTCTGTGCACGTTAAACAGCATGTAGCATTGTTATATATAGTGATATAGAAGAAAGTTTTGTGATGGCCATAACATACTAGTTTAAAGCTTTTTTTTTTTTTGCTTCTTTCTTTTATGTTTTCTTATAAATGTCTCAAAAGAAATTATTGAATTCATAAAAATTTTCAACTTCTGGTTTTCGATGGATTTACACATTGTAAGAAGTCCAGAACCTGGTTTGATAAATTAAAAAATATATCTGTTTGTGTATACGTGACAAAAATTCTGCCCAACTGTACCTCTGAAATTACTGCATATAATTATATATGAATTTATATGTAGTTGAACCATGACATAAATCCCTGCCTATCAACTTTTGGTGCATATGGCTCAACAGGTGATGCTACCGTACTGTGATTTATGCAACTTAAAGAAAGGCTATATCTTAGGAACTACTGCACAGAATTTTATAGAAATATATATGTACATGCACCTTGGCATATAATGTGCCTATCGAATTTTGGTGCCAATCATTCAGCAGGTGGTGCTGTTATACAGCACTTTTTGCAATTTCAGGGAAGGCCATATCTTAGGTTCTATTGCATATAATTACATGAAACTTTATGCTAGAAGGGCATAATGAGAAATTATGCTGATTCATTCTGGGTGCATGTTGGCCAATAGGTAATGCTGCTATACGGAAATTTCTCCCAAAAACGAGAAGGCTATACCTCAGATTCTATTGTGTATAATTGCACAAAACTTGGTATGTGAGTGAGACAGCCATTATGAAACACTATTGTGATTTATTTTTGGTGTATATCGGTCAACAGGTGGCAATACTGCGCTGCAGTTTACCTCATAAATGGGCTAAGTCTCAACTTCTATGACATAAGTGCATAAAACTTGATATGTAAGATAACCATTATGAAAATGAATGTCAACCTTATTTAGGTACATATCAGCTGATAGGTGGAGCTGCTTTATGATTTTTTAAAAGCCTATATCTCAGCATCTGTTTATTACAATTGCACCGAACTCCATATGCAAAATATTTATTGTGAGAAGCTATGGTTAAACTTTTGTAAAACATAAGCAGTAAGTGACACTGTTATATAGAATGATATAACAGAAAGTTTTGTGATTGCCACAATATATTAGTTTTCCTATGAAAATAGCCCTTCAACTATGATTATATTAGTAAAATATTTTATTTCACTTTTTTAATACTAGTAATGTAAAAAATATGTAAATAATAAGTTTTATTTTTTTAATTCTGAACAAAACCTATCTTTTTGTGACAATACTTTTCATGACAAGCTGCAAGTATAGGAATGAGTATGTTAGGCTTAAAGTTTTAATCTTCATGGTGATATTGCACAAATAAATAAAATATTAAATATGTTTAAGTAAATTATATTTAAAATGTTTTTAAAAGAATAGTACATGAAATCTGTTTATATTTTATTGTAAAAAAAAAAAAAAAAAAAAAAAGAAAAGAAAAGAAAGAAAGAAAAAAGAAATATACAAAAAACAAAACTAATGCCGGATATCAGTATCCGGCAGGCACAAGAGCTCCGGATATCCGATATCCGGTATTCGGCAAAATCACTATCCGTTTCATCCCTAATCCTAAATAATATTTCGAAAGTGGTTTGACATCTTTACGATGAAAATATCCTTCAAGATTGACGTTTATGTGAAATTTTGCTTCTGCCATGTTAAGAAATTCGTAAATTTCCAATAACTTACAAATTTTTATATTCGAAAATTCGTAGTCATTAATATTCATGCCAGTGTCCTAAATAATATTTCAAAAGTAGTCTGACATCTTTACGATGAAAATATCTCTCAAAATTGACGTTTATGTGAAATTTTGCCTTATACTGCCATGTAAAGAAATTCGTAAATTTCCAAAATCTTGCGAAATTTTCAAAGTAGCATATTTATAGTTACTGATGTTCATTCCGGCATCAAAACCGATAGTTTAAAACTGGTCTGACATTTTGACAGTAAAAAGTTTCCATTTTATGCTCGTTTAAGTGAATTCTTGTCCTATTCTCCCATGTTAAGAAAATCGTAAATTTCTCATAACTTACGAAGTTTTTTAATTCGAATGTTGCAAATGAATAGTGTTCTTGCCAGTATCGAAAGTAATATTTTACAACTGATCTGACCTCTCTGCGATCATTTGTTCGTGAGATATCGTGTTAACAGACTAACGGACTAACACATTAACGGACTGACACACTAACAGACACCCTACAGAGAGACACCATACAAATTTTGTCATTTTCGGATTCCTCACCCCTGAAAACGCATAAAAAAGTCAAAAAACCGATGTCGAAATTTTTCACGATTACCTAAGTTCCCCATACTTATAGTATGATGGGGAACTAATGATATATTATATAAATATATTCAAGGAAATTTTGTTTTCTTAAACCATTTGGAACTTTTAAAGTATTATAATAATTTATGATAATACGAAACAATGAAAAAAAAAAAAAAAAAAAAGAATAGAATAAAAATATCAACGCAAAATATATATAAATTCTGGTATTTTATTATTATTATTACATTTTTTTCTTTAAATATATTTTGTCTGGGAATATCTGGGCAGTGTACACCGGAATTCTAGCGAATATCTTATATTTGATTCAATTTTTAGTCCAGTCAAAATAGGAAAAATAGAAGAAAAAAATCGTGTAGTTTTGAAATTTTGCATACTCATAGCGAAGGGGGTCCTCAACAACATACTAAAAGTCCCCGCCCGTGGGGGGTGAGCGGGGGGCAGGGGGGGCATTTAAGGGGGGCAATTTTCAGTTTTTATTAAATATCTTAAAAACTATCGCATTTAGAGAAAAAATGTCAATTACAAAATTAATCTACGTAAAATTTCCTACAAAACTGTATATTACATTTTGTTTGTACGATCATTAGTTTAGAAGATATAGGGAGATGAAATAACACATTTTCTTGAAAAATTCTTTTTTGCAATAGTAAAATCAACTAAAGTGTGCAATTAAAAGGGTTCTTGTCAAATATTTTCTAATGTAAAAAACAAATATATACATAGGGAATATGCAAGGATAATACAGCATGTTTTGTAAGTTTTAAATAATTTTAAGGCTAGTAGGCGCAAGTGGCGGTTTGAGTAAAAATCTGGATAAGTCCAGTCAAAATAGGAAAAATAGCAAAAAAAAATCGTGTAGTTTTGAAGTTTTGCACACTCATAGCCGAGAGGGTCCTGAACAACATACTAAAAGTCCCCGCCCGTGGGGGTGAGCGGGGGGGGGGGGCAGGGGGGCATTTAAGGGGGGCAATTTTCAGTTTTTATTACATATCTTAAAAACTATCGCATTTAGAGAAAAAAATGTCAATTACAAAATTAATCTACGCAAAATTTCCTACAAAAATGTATATTACATTTTGTTTGTACGATCATTAGTTTAGAAGATATAGGGAGATGAAATAACACATTTTCTTGAAAAATTCTTTTTTGCAATAGTAAAATCAACTAAAGTGTGCAATTAAAAGGGTTCTTGTCAAATATTTTCTAATGTAAAAAACAAATATATACATAGGGAATATACAAGGATAATGCAGCATGTTTTGTAAGTTTTAAATAATTTTAAGGCTAGCAGGCGCAAGTGGCGGTTTGAGTAAAAATCTAGATAACGAAGACCCAAAACCGATCAACATAAAAAAAAAAAAAAAAAAAAATCGTATAGCTTAGAAATTGAGCACAGTTATAAAGTTAAGTGCCCTGAATAACATACTAAAAGTCCCTAACCATGGGGGGGGGGGGGCATTTAAAGGGGGCACAGTTCAGTTTTCATTAAGTATCTTGAAAACTATCGCATTTAGAGAAAAAAAATCTCAAAGCTAAAGGATTTTTTTTAATGTTGATCGGTTTTGGGTCTTCGTTATCTGGATTTTTACCTAAACACCACTTGCGCCTACTAACCTTAAAATTATTTAAAACGTACAAAACATGCTGTATTATCCTTACATATTCCCCATGCATATATTTGTTTTGTACATTAGAAAATATTTTATCAGAACCCTTTTAATTCCACAATTTAGTTGCTTTTACTATTGCAAAAAAAAAAAAAAAAAAAAAAAGAATTTTTCAAGAAAATGTGTTATTTTGTTTCCCTATATCTTCTAAACTATTTATCATACAAAAAAAAAATAGAATATACATTTTTTTTTTAGGAAATTTCACGTAGATTAATTTTGCAATTGAGATTTTTTTTCTCTAAATGCGATAGTTTTCAAGATACTTAATAAAAACTGAAATGTGCCTCCTTTAAATGCCCCCCCCCCCCATTGTTAGGGACTTTTAGTATGTTATTCAGGGCACTTAACTTTATAACTGTGCTCAATTTCTAAGCTACACGATTTATTTTTTTTTTTATGTTGATCGGTTTTGGGTCTTCGTTATCTAGATTTTTACTCAAACCGCCACTTGCGCCTGCTAGCCTTAAAATTATTTATAACTTACAAAACATGCTGCATTATCCTTGCATATTCCCTATGTATATATTTGTTTTTTACGTTAGAAAATATTTGACAAGAACCCTTTTAATTGCACACTTTAGTTGATTTTACTATTGCAAAAAAGAATTTTTCAAGAAAATGTGTTATTTCATCTCCCTATATCTTCTAAACTAATGATCGTACGAACAAAATGTAATGTACATTTTTGTAGGAAATTTTGCGTAGATTTATTTTGTAATTGATATTTTTTCTTTAAATGCGATAGTTTTTAAGATATGTAATAAAAACTGAAAATTGCCCCCCTTAAATGCCCCCTGCTCACCCCCCACGGGCGGGGACTTTTAGTATGTTGTTCAGGATCCTCTCGGCTATGAGTGTGCAAAACTTCAAAACTACACGATTTTTTTTTTTTTTCTATTTTTCCTATTTTGACTGGATTTATCCAGATTTTTACTCAAACCGCCACTTGCGCCTACTAGCCTTAAAATTATTTAAAACTTACAAAACATGCTGTATTATCCTTGCATATTCCCTATGTATATATTTGTTTTTTACATTAGAAAATATTTGACAAGAACCCTTTTAATTGCACACTTTAGTTGATTTTACTATTGCAAAAAAGAATTTTTCAAGAAAATGTGTTATTTCATCTCCCTATATCTTCTAAACTAATGATCGTACAAACAAAATGTAATATACAGTTTTGTAGGAAATTTTACGTAGATTAATTTTGTAATTGACATTTTTTCTCTAAATGCGATAGTTTTTAAGATATTTAATAAAAACTGAAAATTGCCCCCCTTAAATGCCCCTCCTGCCCCCCGCTCACCCCCCACGGGCGGGGACTTTTAGTATATTGTTCAGGACCCTCTCGGCTATGAGTATGTAAAATTTCAAAACTACACGATTTTTTTCCTCTATTCGTCAAATTTTGGCCTTCGTTGCCTGGACTATTTCTTTGTTTGTTGGACATTTGACACATATTTATTGTAATTCTATTAAAATGTCTTCTTACAAGGTGAGGTCACGACATGGAAAATTCAGATCTGGACGAAATTGAGTGGGATTATAGTATACTATGAAAGTAACAAAATATTAAAGCAGTAGGACCCTCTATCCACAAAATTTCGAGAAAAAAGCATTTAAAGTTTCAGTAATCTTTAAATACAAGTTATTTCGCAAGTGTGTCAGCGCGCCAGTGTCGTGAGCTTAAAGCACTTGTCTTCCACGCAGACGACCTGGGTTCGGGACTACCTCCAGAACTTTTTTTTTTTCCTTCTCCTTTAATTTTTTATGCAATCTAAACTTTTTATTAATTTTTACTTCATTTTATAATTCAATTCAAAATTTGAAAATTTTAATAAAAGATTATTTAATTTTCTTGAGTATAAAATAAATAAATTTTTCTATTTTTAATATTTATAACTTAAAAATATAATAAATTTCTATAACTTAAAAAATAAATTTTAGTTTTGTTTTAACTATAAAATAAGGTAAACTAAAGAAACTGTTTTGAATTATTTATTTAAATATTTTATTTTATTTTAGGTATATTCAAAACAATACTAAATTTTGTTTTTAAATTACAAAAAATAAAAAAATATTACAGAGAAATGATGACTTTAATTGCATTTATAATTACTAGCCAAATTAAATAATTACTTCTCCAATCTATACAGCTTCTTGAAAAGTGAAAGTATTGGATTACGATGCCATTAAATTTTTACAGGCAAAGAAATGTTATCCTTAAATGAAGATTTTAAATGTTAATAAACATACTTTCGTCTTCGACAACGACTTGCTTTTTTTTTTTTTTTAAGGCTACTTGTCAGTCAATTTTTTTTTCAAGTTCTACGATTCAGCTTTCGCGTCTATGGGATACCTTTTATATTTTCACCCCCTTCACTAAGTCATTAGTCCAATTTCCGTTAAAGTTCATTCTTTGTTAAAGCTGTCAACATTCGGAATTTATTGTCGAGTAGGCGTTACTGGAAGACAAGAAGGTAGGGGGGGGGGGGGGTCCTTCTACTGCTAGAGGATAAGGGACTGAAATATGTCAGTTTTTGTAGAATAAGGAAATTTCTTATTTTATGTTTATTGCTCGGAGTAATCTATCCTTCCTCCCAGGTTTATTGTTAATATTTTTTAATCATTACTAACATTTTAGATGTATGTATCTATCTACAACTGAAATTACATCATATTAATACATGTTCATAATAAATAGCTTTTTCCGAAGAGATTTAAATCCTATATTCACTTTAAATATGTCTACAGTATAGCGTTGTTTTATTTGATCTTCTGTGTATCTTTATAAATATGTTTTATTATAAATATTCTTGAGCAATTTTTGAGATAAATTGTAAGAAATAAAATGGAATAAAAAAGAATATGTTGTTTAAAAGTATATTTAGGTGTATATATATTTAGAAAGGTATAACTTTTGAATGAATGCCTCGATATTTTTTTCTTTATTCTGTAATAAACTAAATAAGATAAATATATTATACGTAATATATATTGTTAGTTAGTGCCGTAACGAGTAAGCTGGGGACGCCGGTGTGAGAGAAAATTTATAGGGCTCCCTCCTCTGCTTTATTACTTCAGGTGCAATATTAAAACTTTTACAGCGAATACTAATACTACTATATTAATTGATTACAATATTCAATAAAAAAGTATTTAAAAATCGTTCTAGAATAAGAAAGCAAATTAGTAGCTAGTATATCATAATTTTTGACAGATACTGCATTTATGAAAAAAGCATTTATTAAAAAAAAAAAAAAAAAAAAAGAAAGAAAGAAAGAATGTTTATTTCAATATTATAAATGCTTTGTAAAAATTAAATAAGCAAAGCAAAATTAATTATTTAAATAAAAATACAAAAAAATATATTTAATGAATAAATGCCTTATCTGAATGAACTGAAAATTTATATACACATTACAGTAAAACCTCTCTAAGTTGGACACCTACGGTTCCAGGAAAACGTGTCCAACTTATAGGGGTGCTTACATTTTTCGATTTAATTAAACTGCATCTATGCATGCCTTTTAACATTTAATCACATCTAAATATAAAATAATTAAGTATACTCATAACTTATATACAAAAAATTATTAATTTGCTAATTTAAAATCTAAATTTAAACTGGTATATTGTGGCCATAATAACACTTTCTTTTATAATTTTTTATATAACAGCGCCATCCACCAGTTAATACGCACGAAAATTTAATCAATATAACTTCTCACAATAAAAATTTTGCATATGCATTTTGCTGCAATTTTATTCAATAGACGCTGTGATAGTCATATGGAAATTCAGAGAATGTGATTAAAAGTAGTACCACTTTGTCTACTGATATATACCCAAATTAAGGTAACATTCATTTTAATAATATTAATAGCTTATGAAGTTTCGTGAATTTATTCGCTCTAGAAACTGTGATATAGTTTTCCTGTGAAAGGGGAAAACTCTAACAGCGACACCTGTCGATTGATATGCACCCAAATTGAATCAGCATCTTTTTTCGCTATAGATAGATCTCTCACATATTATGTTCAGTGCAATTATACACTCAAGTAAAACTTTGTAGAAAAAATAAAAGGAACCAATGTAGAGGAACTCTAACTACCGAAATGTATTGTCTAATGCTCATTTTAAAACAGTTTAAGTCAAAACATACTTGTAGGCTCTCTACTGGATATTTCCTGGAGAAAAGAGCAAAAACAATTCATGCAAATCAATAAAAAGAACGACTATTTCATTAAGCGCTAAAATTCAGTAATTTGTGAATTTTTCAGTTGAACAAAATAAATATTTTTTTATAAGATGAATATACATAGGTGAATATAGCGTGAAAAGAAACATTGCTTTTTGGATATTTACAGTTATTTCTACAAGGGATAAGTAAAATTTCTAAAAACGGTGAGAAAATGCAAGTTATATATATTTTTTTCCAGTCTCATTGGGTAAAAGTATTCAACTTAGGATAATATTTGTATGTCCAACTTCCAAGTTAGAGGGATGTCCAACTTATAGAGGTTGGACATAATGTTAATCCTATGGCTATATTCCGTTCCGATAAAAAGTGTCCAACTTGACCGGTTTCACTGTACAAATAATCGTCACAGAAACTGTATAGATTTTGGGGGATATATTATAGATTTTTTTACAAACACAGAACAAAAAAAATTATTATTACGGCTTACGGGCTCAAATTATTTAAAATGTGCTAGCATCTAAATGCTTTATCTGATTGCACTGAAAATTTATATACATTTTAAAAAACACTGCCGCAGAAGCTGCATTGATTTTGGTGAATCTAATACTTATAAGTTTTTACAGGGACACAACGAAATATTCTTTATTATTATGATATATGGGCTATAATCATTTGAAGGGCTTTAGCGTAAAATAAAACAACATAATATATGAAAAAAAAAACTTATAATTTTCTTTTTGTTTATTTAACGATTTCTTTTACTATATTTATTTAACCATTAATTACTTGATGTTTGGAATGTTAAATGGACAATGGAGTCATTCTAAATATATTAGATAAAGCGTAAAGAAGCAGAATGAAAAATAACTTTTAAAAAATGGTTAAATATTATAACTAGGCATATATATATGTATTTATGCGGGCATAACTTTTAAATGGGATCCCGAAAAACAGGGCATCGGTAAAAAGGGCATCCGGAAGAAAGGGCACCGGAGAAACAGGCACTTTTTCAAATCGCAAAATTATAAATATCAAATAATGAATTTAAAGAATGACTTTCAATTTACATTTTTGAAATTCGGTCCCCAAGGGGGGGGGGGGGCGAAACGTGATTTCGCATGCGTTAAACGTGATTTCACATAATCCTATATATCTCAAAAAAAAAAAAAAAAAAAAAAGATATACGTGAAATTTTTGCTCTAAAATATAGCTAATGCAAATGTCTAAAAACCAATTTCTGGAATTTTAGAAATTCAGCCCCCAGGTGGAGCAGCAGGGGGGGGGGGGGGAAGAGCAAAAAATAAAAATAGAGTTAGCTCGTTCAAAATTGGTTTATAGAGGTTTTCGATACTTACAAATCAATTGCGGATATTTTCGAATTTCTAAAATTATTAGGAGGGCGGTAAGGGGGGGCTATGGGCAAAAACAAATAGAAATACAGTTAGGCCGTTCAAAATTGGTACATACAGATTTTAAAGGCCTGCAAGTCGAATGGGGATATTTTCGAAAGTGTAAAGTTATTAGGAGGGGCAAGAAGGGGGAGGGGAGAGGGGGAGCAAAAAAATAAAAATAGAGTTAGATCGTTCAAAATTGGTATAAAGAGGTTTTCGATACTTACAAATCGATTGCGGATATTTTTGAATTTGTAAAATTATTAGGAGGGGCGAGAAGGGAGTGGGGCGGGAAGGGGCTATGGGCAAAAACAAACAGAAATACAATTAGGCTGTTCAAAATTGGTTCAGATAGGTTTTAGAGGCCTGCAAGTCGAATAGGGATATTTTCGAAAGTGTAGAAAGGCCGGGAAGGGGGGGGGAGGAGCAAAAAAAAAAATAAAATAGAGTTAGATCATTCAAAATTGGTACATAGAGGTTTTCGATACCTACAAATCGATTGCGGATATTTTTGAATTTTTAAAATTCTTGGGAAGGGGTAGGGAGCGGAGGGGCAAAAAAAAATAATAATAGAGATAGATCGTTCACAACTGGTGCATAGAGGTTTTTGATACTTACAAATCGATTGCGGATATTTTTGAATTTGTAAAATTATTAGGATAGACGGGAGGAGGGGGGCGAAGGGGAAAATAATAGAAATAAGAGTTAGAGCATTTTGGGAATTTTTTCCGAAGGCAGTGAGAACCCGGTGCGACATTTTTCCTAATCAGATTTTGTTTCACTCTTTTTTTTTTTTTTTTTTTTTTTTTTCACGTGATAAAAATTAATGCAATTCTGAAAATTCAGTAATTATAGTGATTCATTTAAAAATAGGGACCAGCGAAACGGGCGTCGCCTGCTAGTAATACATAAAGAAGAAAAAACTTCACTTCGTTATCAGATTGTTCTTTTAATAAATTATTTATTTACCTCTTTTTTCTTTTTTGTTTTGCAACAACAATCAAGCCATTTCTCAAAAGAAATAACTTTCTAAACATTTAGAAAAAAGAACAAAGTCAATAAGCATGTATATATTATTATGCAAGAAATAATAACAATTTGATATACACCTTTATATACAATTTCAGGAAATATTATAATGAGAAGATATGCAGGAATATTTTTATAGAATTCAATTTTACCATACAAATAGAAAAATTAACATAAAACGTATGAAACACATGTTAAAAGAAAGAAGAATTAAACTCTCATAACTTTTACCATAATTATTAGACTGTATAAAACAAAACAATGAAAATTTAATTTATACTATCGGTTAATTAAAAAGGTAAATTAATATACACAGTGAAGCATCGATAATCCGGCATCGACGGGAAACAGACTGCGGATTTTTCCGGAAAAATAGGTACCCACCAGCGGCCAAGCGGTTCTGTGCTCGAAGCTGGTAGACGTGAGGTGCGATCCCAGGTCGCGCTCGTCGGCCTAGCCGTTCGGAGTTTTCCGTAGTTTCCTCCGAAACTTGCGTAGATACTGGCTAGAATCCCTTAGAAAGACCCCCCCTCCAACGGATGGCACTCTCCTCAAGCCTAGGACCTACAGCAGCTCTTTTACTTCCATTACCCAATTACCGTAGGTAATGGAAGTATTGTATTCGATCAAAAAATTAGATATCGAGATTTCACCTGATTTACGTGTTTGAAAGTCTCATGGGTCGAAAAGAGTGGTTTTTGGCAATTGGTCAGTGTGTATGCGTGTGTGTAAAATTCCGGTTATTATATCTCGGAAACTAATAAAGATAGAACTACAAAACTTTAGAATTGAAATAGATCTGGTGTACAGACGAATTTTCCAAATTTTGGAATGTGTATAAATTTTCAGTTCATTCCAGTGAGGCATTTAGACGCTTTTGCGCTTTAAAAAAATTAGGCCCATAGACCATAATGATAAAGATTTTTCTTTGTGTGAAGAAAAAAAAAAAAAACTAAGTGCTAGATTCACCAAAATCAATAGGGTTCGTGCTATGGTAACTTATAACATGTGTACCAACTTTGAGCTCGTTCAAATAAAGCGTTTAGGCGCTATTGGGTTCACTCACATACATACGCACATACATCTTCGTAAAAATAGTAAACATGTATTCAGGGGACCTCAAAATACGTAGAAACACCAAAATCTGAAACTCGGATTTTTGACATGATTGCAATACTTTTCTCACTGTAGTGTTCGGAAAGTAAAAATTATGTTGTTTGGTAAAGTTACAAAAAATATACGTATTAAACAGTATGACATACCTAGCTAATTAAATTGATTTTTTTAATTTAAATTTTCGTTTATCTTCAGCTGAAAATTTCGTTATTAAAAAACAGAAAGAAAGAAAAAAAGAAAAAAAAAGAAGAGACCTTAAAAATTGCCAAATCTGAATTTGCAGCAAAAAGCTTTTTTTTTTTTTTTTTTTTTTAAGGGGGGGGGGAACTTCCGACATTAAGAATTTTGTATATAAATATCATAAAAATCAAAAGAATGGAATAATTATTTAGTGTTACAATCATCAGAAAATTAAATAAAGAAAAAGAAAGAAAGAAAAAGAAAAGTAGGCCCGAATGTAGCGTCAAAGCGATAAGTCCGAAACAATATTTTGTGTTCTTTGGATTTTTATGTTGTTTCTATACAAAGATCTCTGCATCGACCAAATTTAAATGCTTTAGCTAAGTTCTTTTTCTTTTTTTTTAATTAATTAATTAATTTATTTATTTTTAATGTCCCCATGCAATTATTTAGTAAGAAGAAATACAGTCGAATTTCCCTAATGAGCAATATTTTAAATATTTTTATGCACTTAGTATTAGCTCACTTTAAAAATATTGAGAACATAATATGGATTTTTTTAATAATCAGTTAAAACTGTGTCCTGGACAGTTGAAACTTGTTGCAATGCGCAAAAGAATGCTGAAGATAAAATTATTATTTCCCCTTCAATTCCGCCAGAAGAATTTAAATTTATAAAGATTAGGTAAATATATATAGGACAAAAATTTATTAATTAATGGGGAGTAGGGGATCTTTAGATTTATTTTAAAAATCTATTTAAAAATTATTAAAAAAAAAAAAAAAGTAGTATATTTGTGATATTGAAAAAAGAAATTATCTAATAAATAGATATGAATAGTTTATGTTCAGAAAAACAAACTGATAGTTCTTATTCCGTATTGCTTCTGTCCCTTTTCTACTGACATGGGTAAGCATTCACTTCAGGGCATTTTCACACTTTCAACTAATAAGAATGAAAACTAATGGCCTGTCATCCTTAATGCGCTTTCTACCTCCCACCAGTGATAAATTACAGCAGGACGGGAAGGGGGAAAATCCAGTTTTTGCAGCTAAAAATTGCATTTCTCCCCAAAATTATTAATACGTTTTTAAAATTTAAATATTATGAAAATTAATAATAATAAGTTACATCATTTAAAAAGGTCTAGTATTAATTATATTATTGATAAAACAACTTGTTAATTATTTGAGGGCGATAAAGGAAATCAAGTAAAATTTCGACTTTTACAGCTTAAAAACAAATTTAAAAAATTTAAAAAATCAATTTTTGAAATATGGGGGAACTCTTAACGGCCATGAATTTTCCGAATGCGAAAACAGAATTTAAAAATATGCATTACGTAATGAGTAATAATGGGGATTATTTTACAATAGATTAATACGGGATTTGGATGACCTTGAAGCTCACTGACAGAGAGCCTTAATCCTTCTGTGCACGAAATAAAATCCCACCTGCTCTCTATTATTAACATACTAAAAGCGTTTACATAATTTATACACATTAAAACCAAATCAGAAAGCTCAAACCAAGATTTAAGTACACCTACTAACTATTTTACACCTTGCTTATCTTTTAATTATTTAACTTTTTGCCTCTTTTTCTTTATATTTGTAATTTAGTGTTTTGTAAAACTAAAATTTATTTTCTAAGTTATAGAAATTTATTGTATTTTTAAGTTATAAATATTAAAAATAGAAAAAAATTATTTAATTTATATTCAAGAAAATTAAATAATATTTTATTAAAATTTTTAAATTTTTAATTGAATTATAAAATAAAGTAAAAATAAATAAAAAATTTAGATTATATAAAAAATTAAAGAAGAAGAAAGAAAAATGAAGTCCCGTAGGTAGCCTTGACCCTTGAACCCAGGTCTTCTGGTGGAAGACTAGCGCTTTAAAGCTCACGCCACTCGGGCCCTGCTTCGCTTGCGAAATAACTTGTATTTAAAAACTACTGAAATTGTAAATGCTTTTTTCTCGAAATTCTGTGGATAGTGGGTCTTACTGATTTAATATGTTGTTACCTTCATAGTATACTACAAACCTGCGCAATTTCGTCCCGTTCTGAATTTTCCATGTCGTGACCTCTCCTTGTTAGTTGATGTAGTCATTGAGCCAGTTTTTCATATTGTTGAATCATGTGAAAACTGCTCACTAAGAAACCACCACCCCAACAGTGTAATGATGCAAATAAATTAAATGATGTTCATTCGAGAGGGTATAATCTAATGTGATTTTCAAAGCATAAAGTGTTTGCCTTCGTGAGCCTGTTCTCAAGAAATCTGTATTTAAGTTTGAGTAAAAATGTAGTAACGAGGAAGAAGTGGGAGGGGTTCCGCAAACCCTGACAGAACAATGACTTTATCAATTTTTAGTATCTATATTGGCGAATTTTCCGGCATTATATCTCGATAGAATATATCTTCAAACTCAAATGGGCAATTGATTTATGCATCAAAGGACACGTTTGTCCATGCTCTTTCGATTTTTGCTTGTTTTGGATTGCATTCATTATTTCAGTAAAGCGTGGTTGCACCGATCATTAGCGAAACTTCGGATTTCAAAACTCGAAAATGAGCTGACTAGGGCTATTTCATAGTTGCCAACATTTCAATTTATTTCGGAGCCTTTTTAGCCCCGTAATTCGCATCATTTTATTTATAATATAATTTTCTCCAATACATAACTACGGAAAAATAAAAATAAATAAATTCTAAATAAAAATCGTTCTCAAACAGGGTGGTCACAGGCCACATTTCCCCCCTGATTCTTCCACCAATATTTTTATTTCGGAATTTTTAATAGTATATTTGTACCTTTAATTATGTGAAAGTTATCATATAAATATTCTGGTGGAAGAATCAGGGGAAAATGTTGGTCTGTGATCACACTCTAAAATAAAAGTGTTTTGAAATAGAGGCGGAGCTAAAAATACTCCGAAATAAAATAAAATGTTGGCAATTCCAGCTTTGTTTTATGCATGAAAAAACTTGATTATATATGCTCTTTCGATTGATGCTTATTTGGATTTTTATTATTATTAAAGTATGGGATGGTTTCCTGGCCAGAAAGATTATGATCCATGGAACAAAACCAGTGTTAATTGGAAGGGACCAAAGTACGACTTTTAAATTTCTGAATTATACCAACTAGTTTATTTGAATGTATAAAAAAGGGGCCGTCCATAAATGATGTCACGCTTGGAGGGGAGGAGGGAGGGGTTCATGAAATTGTGACAGTTTGTGACAAGGGAGGGGAGGGGGGTAACAAAAAGTGTGACATCACATATTTCAGTTAAAATACAAACATTTATATTCAGCAGATGAAATTTTGAAGTTATTTTAAAATTATCAAAGATGGCACAGATGCTGTATAATCCACCAGGTCGCCAAGTTCGTTTTTACCGCCAAGCGAAGCGATTTTTCGCCAAATGTGGCGCGTTTTTAATTGTGGCAACCCCTGCGGGTTACCGTTCCGTCAGCACAGCGTCCCCGTAGATTTTAGATTCATTTGCTGCTTCGATTTTGTGCGGTTTATACGTATTTTTTTTTAGTGGATTTATCCAGCACGTGGTGTTGTTGTCGGTCTTTTTATCAGGTTGTATTGCTCTGTTTTATGTTTTATTTATTGAGTATTATTCTGTATTATGGCTGTATCTAAATTTTCAAAACAAAATTAGTGCTTTGCCGGGATTTTCATTATGTGAATAATTTATAAATGTCATTAATTAATGTGATTAATTTATGGGTTAAAGAAAAGGAAAATTTTTGGATATGATGATAAAGTTATATGCATATATTGATTCATAAAGTGCATGTAACAAGCTAATCTGATCCTTTTTTTTGCTTAAAATTCATATTAAATTTTATATATGCGATAATTATGTAATATTCCTTATTTATTTTTTAATGTTTTCAAATGACATGTTAAGATATTATTAAATTTTTATAACAAGCGGGGGAGGAGGGGGGGGGGGTTCAGGGGGGTCTCCCCCCTGAAAAACTAAAAAAAATTGCATAGTTATTAAATTTTAATGTTTAAAACAAGGGGGGGGGGGTTCAGGGGGGTGTCTCCCCCCCTGAAAAACTAAAAAAATGTGCATAGTTATTAAATTTTAATGTTTAAAACAGGGGGGGGGGCTTAATTAAAAAAAAAAAAACAATTTTTTTTGCTTAAAATTCATATTAAATTTTATATATGCGATAATTATGTAATATTCCTTATTTATTTTTTAATGTTTTCAAATGACATGTTAAGATATTATTAAATTTTTATAACAAGCGGGGGAGGGGGGGGGGGGTTCAGGGGGGTCTCCCCCCCTGAAAAACTAAAAAAATGTGCATAGTTATTAAATTTTAATGTTTAAAACAGGGGGGGGGGCTTAATTAAAAAAAAAAAAACAATTTTTTTTGCTTAAAATTCATATTAAATTTTATATATGCGATAATTATGTAATATTCCTTATTTATTTTTTAATGTTTTCAAATGACATGTTAAGATATTATTAAATTTTTATAACAAGCGGGGGAGGGGGGGGGGTTCAGGGGGGTCTCCCCCCTGAAAAACTAAAAAAAATTGCATAGTTATTAAATTTTAATGTTTAAAACAAGGGGGGGGGTTCAGGGGGGGTCTCCCCCCCTGAAAAACTAAAAAAATGTGCATAGTTATTAAATTTTAATGTTTAAAACAATTGTAAATTTTTGATTAAAATCTTATTAAATCTTTATTTTATTGTGTACAGTTTATATCGTTTTTCAAAATCGATGTATTTTTTTATCATCCGTGATTATCGGAGTTTTTTTTTTTAACCACTTCATAAATTTAAAGAAAAAATAAGTGTTAAAAGATGTAACTGTAATACAAAATATGCGATTTTACTCTTTGTTTTTTTTTTTTTTTATAATAATTTCATGATATGTATGCAAATATTAGTTTTAAATGTATATTTTTAATGGAAAAAAAAAAAAAAAAAAAAAAAAAAAAACCTGTAAGTTCGCGTATTTTGTATTAAAATTGCATTTTTAAACCATTATTTTTTGTTTAAATTTATGTTGTGGTTAAAAAAAAAAACACTTCGGTAATCGCGGGTGATAAAAAATTGCGTCGATTTTGGAAAACGGCATTTTGGCGTGATTTCGCCGCCATTTTGAAAAATGGCGCCAACCGGTGGATTATACAGCATCTGTTCCTCAAAGATTAAAGATTTTTTTTTAATTCGGGTAAAAGTAACTTTATCCTGTGATTCCCCCCTCCCCTCATACATTATTTTCTTTCAGAAAAAAGCATTCAGAGTATGTTTTTAGTATATGATAGCAATAGAAAATCTTTACTTAGAAGAAAACCTTCCCTTCTCACACTCTTGAAATGTCCAACAATATATCTTCACTTTAATTCAATATATTTTTCATATAATATTTAGTGCTTATGAATTACAGATTTGTCTTTGAATAGTTTAAAGCATTATAAAATGTGAATCTTTAATAAATTTTCCATAAAACGAACTTTTTTGCTGGATTTGGCGACTTTGTTAAATGGAGGTACGACTGTATATTAAATTTTATTCAGTTTTCCAAAATACTACTGTTTTCAATTGCTGTTTTCTTTACAATACTTTACAACTGTTCTATATTAATTTGGATTTTTTTTGTAAACCTTACTCTTAGTTCATACAGAATAACTACACGTATCATTATTATGGTTATATTTACAGATGTCATAAAGATCAATAGTCAACATTTAAAAATAAATTTGAAATATGATCTCTAGTCTAATATTTTGTTTCTGAACTTCAAGTAATTATTGATGCATGTCATGTTCCGTGACATGTGACAAGGGGAGGGGGGGGGTTATATTGAAACGTGACACTTTGTGACAAACGGGGGGGGGAGGGGGTCCAAAATTCTGAAAAAAAGCGTGACATCATTTATGGACAGCCCCAAAGGGTGTTGAATCAGGATCACTACACATTTCTTATTCTAAAATGGCGGGAATTTATAGCGCCAGCTTAGAATAATCTAATCATTATTTGACAAATTCTCTCTCCTCCGTGTTCATCTGAGATTTCAAGATACTCGTATTAAAAATAATAATATTAATAATTAAAATTTATTTATTTATTTATTATTTTATTTATTATTTTATTTTATTTTTATAAATTGTACAAATAGAATTCTTTTATTCTTGGTAATATAATTTCCTTAATAAAATAATTTATAGTAACATCCAAAAAGAATATTTGAAAGTGCTTAAAAATGTTTCAAAAGTGTTGAAATACCAATTTTCACTTCGAAATAATAATAATAATAAAAAAAAAAGTATCGAATATTTTTTAGCTATATTATTAGACGTAATATTATTATTTTAAATAAATATATTATTAGCTGTTAACTATTATTAATCATCATGTCCAACACGGTTGAAGGCTATAAGCCAGTTCCGGCCTCAATCCATCTTTTACGTGGTCTTCCTCTATCTCTTCTCCCTCTTGGCTTATATTTTATAGCTGCCTTTGGTATACGGTCATTTGGCATTCGTTCTAAATGTTCTCTCCACTTATTTCTATAGTTTATTATAGTATGTATCATTGGCTTAGTTTTTAGTTCCTTCCTGATGTCATCATTTCTTATTTTATCCATTATAGAATAACCTTTCACACTCCTTAGAAATTTCATCTCTGAAGATTGTATTTCTCTTTCATCACTCTTTTCTGCGGGACTAAAACACGGGCGCAGATCTCATACTACTATCAATGTAGCAAAACTTTATACTTTTTAAATCAACAGTATTATAGAAAAAATTCTTAAACAAATACCGGTATGAATTCTGCACCCGTGTACAATCCCTGAAAAAAGTGAGAAGAATATTTTTCAACAATAATGTAGGGAATTGTAAAAATTTAACCGCCATAGACTTTGTGCAAATTTGACTGAACATAGCTTTACTATGTATACAAATATTACAAGTATGCCTAAACTTACTCTGACTAAAACATACCTTTACAAATGAGGAAAACATTTTAAGTAAAAGACATTCAATATCTGAATGACAAAAAATAAATAAACAAATTTATGACCAATAATAATACAAACCTAATTGATAAATTAGAGTTTAGTTTAAAGTAGTTCATTACATTGATGGCATCAGTTGCGGACAAATATATTTTATGCTGTCAAATCTTTTAACAAAAAACTATTGAAGATGAAAAAATTTAATAATAATAATAAGTTTAAAATTATGCATAAATTATTCCAAATATCATGAATAATTTTGATTTTATAATCATGCATGGGGTATATTCTCTATACGAATATCGATTGGTAAAAATCTTTTGCGAGTCGATCTATGTTCCCTATGCATGAAGTGCTGGAGTTTTCTAAGTTTCCGTTAACATTCGGATCAGTTCGGCCTCCATCCGCTTGTGACAATGCTGTGCTGTAACTGGAACCTAAAAGCGATTTTTAAAAAAGAAAAGTGCTGGCGACGAGAATCAGCACGTTTATTAAGAGGCCTCTCCACTTATCGCCCCCAGAAGTCAGAGCCAATGTTATTCTACGGAGAATTTTGTCCCATTATAACTTATTAACTAATATGTATTTTTAAATTCCGTTTTCCCATTCAGAAACTTCACAACTATTAAACAATTTATCGCTTTCTAAAAATTATTTTTAAAAAATTTTAATATTTTATTTCGAAGTTGTAAAATACGAATTTTCAAAATGTGAAATTTTTCATTTTTGAGCTTAAAAATGAAATCTTAAAATAAAAAAAAATAAATTTTTAGAAAGCGATAAATTGGTTAATAGTTGTGTATTTTCGGAAAGTTAAAACGGAATTTAAAAATATGTATTAGTTAATGAATTATAATGGGGCAAAATTTCCCAAAAGAATAACATTGGCTTCGGATTCGGAGACGATAGGTATAGTGCGACCACGTTTCCTACGACTAGCAGTGAGGCCGAGTCCAAAAGTTTAGAGGGATGCAAAATTGGCCGAGAGATAGTTATTTGGCAAACATCCAGTTATTCGGTGTTCCCTTACCGCTTGTTTTCTCTCAGTCACCCCTATTTTAACACTGGACTCGTTCAATTCGCACTTGCGCAGAGGCTTCCATGGTCGCAAGAAACGTGGTTAAAGAATAGATGCAAAAAGTACTCTTCTATTTACGTATCATCAGTTCTATCTAGACAGATAAAACGTTTTTTAACGGGTGTTATTGGGTGTAGATTGTTAACGCTAAACAACAAAACAAATTTTTATTTTCTAAAACTTTTGTCGGAAGACTGGTTGCAATATATTATTTTTCAAATTTAAAATTGCTTTTAAGTCAAACGTTGTGTTACAAAATTTTTGTTTTTCTGCTAAACTAAATTTTAATTAAATACATAAAGACTAAAACTGCGATATGTTAAAAATTTTCATCTTAATTACTAAATGAAAATCGTCGTTTAAAAATAATATCACTTCAGAATTGCTACACTTGCATAAAGTTTCCTTTTGTAAAACGACAATGAAAGAAAAAAAAAAAAAAAAAAAGCATCAACAATTCTAACTGATACACCAGTAAAAAAGGTTACTGAGAAAAAGGACAAAAGAAGAAAAATATTGAATAAATAAATAAATAAAATAAAAAATCCCGCTTTTTTTAGAGCCAGAAGACATTTAGAAAAATTTAAGTGTCCGTTGAAGATATTTCAAAGCAAAAATTTGTAACTTCGAGTAATTCTGAGAATATATCTATTAATAATGATACAGATCTCAGTGATGAGGATTTTATTTCGCATCAAGATGCTATTTTAATACTAATGAAATAGAGGTTGATAAATACATTTTGGTCGAATTTTTGACGAAAGAGGTAGTTGATCATTTTGTTGATTGAATCACAGAAATAAATGAGAAAAATTCCGTTTTTATGAGACTCATGAGACGAAAACCTTGTCCAGATATTTTTATTTTCACTGAGCTTTTTATGAAACTCTTGTAAATTTCTTAGATATTGAAATGAAAATCTTCCTGATCCTACAACTTCACCGAAAACATTAAACCTTCAGTGATAGAACAGATTGATTGATTTTTTTACTTATTTATTCAATAACCATCATTAAATTTTAAATGTAGCTGACAAATAGCAGAGTGTTCGAAATGTAATATTTTTAGGGAAAATTTCTTTTACTGAATTTGATTCAGGTAAAGTACACAGAAAAAACCGTTTGCGCAAGCATCTATTTTATGGTATATGAAGAAGTTTTAAAGTATCATGCAATGCTTTCAATTAAAATATTCTTTAACCCCTTACCTGTGTCTCCCGAGTCCAGTTCGGGCAGTGACCACGCCTCTTGAGTAATTTTCTCTTAATATTTTATGGTATAAGAAAGCCCCCACCAGTCTAGCACCATAATATATATTACTTATTTTAAAATATGCACTCATACATGTTATTCATGTAATTATTTTCAATTTTTTCTTTTTTTAATTAAACAAAAATGTGGGTCTTATGGGCGTGTCTCTGAAATATATGCCACAGTTAGGGGGTTAAACTGAATGCCTAATATTTACATTAAATGTGAATGATGATACTTATTGCACCGACAAACTCAGGAGTATAAGAACAACTTTATAATTCGTACTGTCCTTGAATTTTCTTAATTTCCTGCACCACTATTATAAATTGTCGATGTTTGACATTAAAAATGCCTTAAAACTTAAAGGGAAGAATATTGTATAGAAATGCTGATAGGAGAGTCCTTGAAAAAAAAAGGCGGAAACATGAACTTATATGGAGGACGAAAAGGAATAACACCCCTGTCCTATCTCAAATCGTTTTCAAGCTACTGCACGTGGAATAAAAAGAAAAATGTCTTACAATATCCCTTATTTTTTAAGTTTCAAAATAAGCAACACAAAAATAAAGAACATAATTAGAAACAGTAGAGTAGAAAAAAATTTCACAAAACGACGTCAGTTAAATTAGAATATTAAGATTTAATGACGAGTTACAAGAGCTGAAACAGGGAAAAAATACAAAACAAATAACCGCCAAAATACTTAAACGGCAGCTTAGTAAAAATACGCTCTTGCTGCATTAGGTAAAATTTACTGAAAATTGGGCTATTTCAATTTTCAAATAAGCTTACAACAGGGTAACCACAGGCTAATTTTTTCCTCTGATTCTTCCACCGGTATTTTTCTTTCGGAATTTTCAGTAGTAAGTTTGAACGTTTAATTAAATAAAAAATTATTATATAAATATACTGGTGTAAGAATCAGGGAAGAAAACAAAAAAAAAAAAGGCGTGTCTGTCACCACCCTGATAAACGATTCGCTTCGTTGTTTTCGGAAAGCGAAACTCATTCCCGCACTTTTCAAATTCCATTCAGTAACTCAAAATTATTTTTATCTTTTGATCAAACTTATATTTGTTAATTTATTGTTCATTTATAACATACACAATAATGCCTGCTTATCTGTATCATAAAATTATTGTATACATTGAATTGTAATTTGATTATAAAAAAATAAAAACAGGAAGTTTACACAGAAATTATTCTAATTAAACATAGGAGGGGTTTATCATTTAAAATGTTTAAAACAGCATCTAAAAATGTATTTATTTTATAAAACAGCACACACACACACACAAAAACAAATAGTATTGAAAGTAGATATGTATTCCATGCCTAGAATATGCATAAGGAAGCCTGACGCTGTTTTTGTGTATTCATTGCTTTCTAAAACTAGCATATTTTATAGGAATATTTTACATATTTTGAAGGATAAAAACCTTCTTCTGTGCATAGTTTTCAACATTTTAATTTATTCCGGACCATTCGCCTTTATTTCGCACCTCTTTAATTATTGTTAGAATATTTTTCTCTAATATATAGCTAAGACAAAAATAAGAAAAATTCTTTCTTAAAAAAAGAGTGGTATGTAATAAATGCGGGCTAAATTGCTCCTAAATAAATTAAAATGTTGACAACTCTGCTATGTGTAATACAATAATTTTTATATTAACTTATATTTTAAATCAAAGTACTAATGAATGCATAACATAATATCATGATACAAATAAACATAAATGACTGTCTAATTAATGAATAAACTGTAAATTAATTCATATAAGTATGATCAAAATGAATGACATACCTGGTAACATTTATACATACTTGCCAACATCCTAATTAAGACTTTCGCGACCGCTGACGTAGATTCAGGTCATTTGAAAGTCTGTAACTACACCAGTGGGCGTTTCTTTCGCGATTTGTATGTTACTTATTTCTTAAGAATATACCCAATATTCAAATTTGTACAGTCAAATATAATATGGATACAAATATTTTGACTAGGATGAATGTAATTATAATGTATATCCATTTGTAATATAAATGTGAATATAGAAAATTTTGTTCTGAAATAATGTAACTTGGG
This sequence comes from Salticus scenicus, assembly GCA_963930645.1. Taxonomy (NCBI): domain Eukaryota; kingdom Metazoa; phylum Arthropoda; class Arachnida; order Araneae; family Salticidae; genus Salticus; species Salticus scenicus. Next base: position 32,671 of record CAWVNO010003036.1, read on the forward strand.
AGAATAACGCCCACAGGTGGACTTTCCCGTCAAAAGACAAAAGCATGCGGTTGCGAAAGTGTTAATATTCCGTAGTATTGTTAGTTCCTCCGTTTTTTTCAAACCAGTAATATTTTACAGTATTTTTCTTCTCATTTTATTGCAGTTACACTTAGAGAATATTAAAGCATGTTTATAATTTATTCCGGAATACTTTTAGCCTTTATTCACACCTCTGTATTTTACAAGCAATTTTCTTCTGCTTTCGTCGTAATAACATATTGTAAAAAAAATCTCACTGGTGTAAAAAAAAGGTGGGACTAGCTGTACTCCGGAATAAATTATAAATATTACCAGGTATGGAATTACTTATGTGTGTTGGTAGGAGGAGTTTCAAAAGTTATGGGAGGATTCTCGTTTTTTGAAAATAAGAAAATGAATAGTGTATAACAAAACAGTAAGGTAGTTGGTAAAGGAAATTTGAGAAGTGATGGAAGGAGTCTCGCTTTCTGAAAACAGAAAAGCAAATTACACATATATATTTTTTGAAAAAGTCGAATAGGCTTATAAAGTCATCTTTATTAGATTATCTTTTCAAAATCAATGAACACTAAATCCAGCAATTAGTCACTTAAATGCATAAAAACAATAACATTTAAATTTTTAAAAATTGCTACTAGCTATATTAAATTTTGACATTTTAAGCATCTCTCCAGTTAAATAAATAAAATTAAAATGCATAAAATAATAACAATTAATGATTTAAAAAGCGCCACCAGATAGATTAAACATTTGAATTTTAAACACTTATAAATTTAAACTGATACGTGAAAATGGACGACTAGAATGAGGCGGAGTTTCCCTTTGTTCGTGGGAAAAGGCTGCGCAATGATTGGCTATAGTCCTTTATTTGTGGGCTAAATTAAGACTCCTATAGTTTAAATTTCATGATGACGTCGAATGACGACAGAAAGTCAAGTCGTCAATTGCTTTATGAGACATCTAAAATATTCAGTTATTACAAAATTTAAAAACAGAGCAATACTAGGTTAGTTATAAATGAATAAGTCTTAAACGTACTGTACCAATTTAACTGTTCCCTGTACCCTTTCCCCCCCCCCCCCCCCCATCTTCTTTTAAAAGAATACTTTTGTTTACGTAACTCACGTCGTGAAAAACGAATTTACAATTGAAGGAAAATGCATGAAATAAATACAATGCTTGGGAAATTTTTAAATTAAAATGTGATTCTAATTAATATATAATATTTTATTTAAATAAAACAATAATACTATCGTACATTATAAAATAAGTAACTTAAATATCATAACATAAGATATATTATAACTTAAAAGTTATACGGTTTCAATTCTTTAATTAAGTACTATAATAAATCCATACAAAAATTCTTTTATGAGCTTGTAAAAAGTAGTATATAACGTTTCGTTTAAGAGTATAAATTTAAGAAATCTGCATAATCGAGCAATATCTCTGGATAAAATGCTATAAATTAAAAAAAAAAAAAAAAAAAAAAAAGTATTATTTGAAATAATAATAATAATAAAGGAAATAATAAAAAATTAAGCTTTAGTATAACTTTGCAATATGAAATTGTAGCACATAACTTTCAATTATATTTTAATTAAATCAGTCATTATATAAGAAGTGAGCAGACAATAACGTGACCTCACGGCATTTGCAGAGCTAGTTCCTCGCTCTTAAACTTCATTTGTAGCTTCGCCGAAGCATTTAACACTAATCTTCATGACAAGACAACACATTCAATTTACTTGTGCTTGTAACATGAGAAACTACCTACCTCAGAACCCATTACAAGACATACCAGATGACATAATACTTCATTTTATACACACGTCTTCCTTCACTCTTTTGCAATTGTAGTCATCTCACGTAAGCCCCTCATCACTTAACACTAATCAAACTTTATGACATAATAATTCCTTCAAATCACTTGTGACATGAGAAACTACCAACTACCTACCTCACAACTCACTACAACGTATGACACAATATTTCATTTCATTCATGTATCTTCATTCACTCTTTTGTAGTTGTAGTTACCGAATGCGGATCTCTCACCCCTTAACACTAATTAACCTTCATGGCAAAACAACTCTTTCAATTCATGTGGGACATAACAAACAACCTACCTCACAACAACAGGTGACAGAATACTTCATTTCATTCATGCGTCTTCCCTACTTTCTTGCAATCCTCATGTACAAGACCTTAGTTTGCGCCTCTCACAAATGCTCCAGCTCCAAGCTCCGACGGCTCCAACTTGCTCCTTTCGGTATATCGATAATAAGGGATTTTCTAGCGAAGGTCACCAAGGATTGATAAAGTTGCCAAATTTAGCATCAAGAACATTACCTGCCGTGAAGCTTTTTAACGGGTTTTTAAAGAAAAATAAGCTCTTTTAATGTGAAAACAAGCTAGAAAAATGCAGAAAATTAAAATTTTAAAACCTGACTAAACCTTACATAAAAAGAGTTAATATTTACAAATCCGTTACAACTTTTTAATTCCATTTTCACATTTAGAAAGTTTACAAGTGATAATATTTTTATCATTTTTCAAAAAAAAAAAAAAAAAAAAAAGAATATATATATATATATATATATATTAGACATTTTGTAAGCTGCAAAGTGCAAAAAATAAATTAAAAGCTTTTTTTGTATTTTATAGCTTCAAAACGAATTATTAATAAAATCTTTTTGTAAAAAAATAGAACCGACTCCAAAAAGCAACTACTATTCCAAAAAAAAAAAAAAAAAAAAAAAAGGTATGAAATGAAACTGTAAATTGCGCCTAAAAATGTAAAATAATTTCCTTCGCCAAACAACCTATAACACTAGAATTAATCATAACTTTTGAAGTCGGCGCAAAATTGAATAAAATTTAATTAGTTTTTAAAAGTTTGTTTTTAGATCGGTCGCAACAAATGCTGTTGTCTCGAATGATCCATTTTCATGTTTCCTTTATTATTTTATCACTGAATACAATTGGTCCATTAGTAGCATCTACATAGAACAGTGAACATTCTTCACAATGCGGTATTTATGTTTCTACGAAGTTAGAGTTTCCTTTTGATAACTATTATCCTTGATAACTATCATCCTTGGTGGCTTTTGGATTTAGCGATCGAAACGTAATGCCAAATATGCACGCAAGATGTATATTTTCATAATATATATTGTACGAAGTATTGTTTCATGTTCTTGATTACTCTTTTAATATTCCTTATAAAAATAATCATGATATCCTAAAGAAATTAAATATATTTGTCAGATAATTTTGCGATTTTTCTTTCACCAAAGACGTCAGATACCAGCATCTTCGCCAACTTTTGCTGCTTACGAAATCTTATTTGTTTTCTTGAATCAAAGTAGTTTTCGGCTGCGTTTTGCAGGTGACAATGCGAGATGTGTATTTTGAATAGGATTTGATTTTTGTATTGAATAAAGTATCAATTTTTATTTAATTTTGCGCCGACTTCAACAGTTATGATTAATTGTAGTGTTATAGGTTGTTTGACGAAGGAAATTATTTTATACTTTTAGGCGCAATTTACAGTTTCATTTCATACCTTTTTTTTTGTTGTTGTTGTTGGAATAGTAGTTGCTTTTTGGAGTCGGTTCTATTTTTTTTACAAAAAGATTTTATTTTTCTCTTTTCAGGGAAAACTTATTCATACAGCAAAACATCAGAAGAAGTTCGACGGCAGTTTCAGAAATCTTAACGTACAAGAAAAGTGAAATAACTCAAAAAATGGTTTATGTCACTGAAAAATACATGAAATGTACCCGATGTGAACAAAAAAGTTACATCTTCATCTAGAAAGCTATCCACTCGAGAGACAGTTGTGCCAGTTTTACTCTAGTAAAGTTATTTTTAAGTTGATTTTTCTCAAATGCTGCATTTTTAAGTTGTGTCACTTTTCTTGCCTTTATCGGACATGAGCAAAAAACTATCTATTAAATGAACATAGACTAAATTAAAAAGACTTTAAAAAATGTAAAGAATGATACGTTGTATTCGTAACCAAAAATTCTGTTAGGCATATATATTGAACTTTACAGTAAATACGTGTCACCCGCTGCGCTGGAAATTGAGCAGCATAAAGTTCAAACAAAGAGCAAAATATGCATTGCAGCTGAGGGACAGAAGTTTCAACATCGATACTTACATACTGCTTTTAGCAGTGTAGCTGCATGCGTTCAGCAGTTAGAGTGAGAACAGACTTTTGTGAGTATCCTGTAATTTGTTTATATCTTAATGAAATCATAATGAAACCTATTTAAGGCCAAAATCATTACGACAACAAAAAAAAGTATTACAATTAAATCATCTCTTACGAAGTTATAAGCTAACAAATTTCAACAACACCTCCAATGAGAAACATGGTTTGGATTGAGAACCTCTTCCTTTATGAAGTCGGTTCAAAACGTCTATGCGGTAACCGATGTAACCGCTTACAATAACCATACTTTGAATTTTACATAGCATAAAAGTCACCCGCTACGCTACAACATATGCAATGTCGTTCAAGTGTGCACAAAATTGGAAAATTGAGAACAAAAAAATGCACGTTTTAAGTGTTTTGTTTTTAGTATTAATGTCTAACCTGTCTTTTCGTATTAAATCGATGATGCTCTGCAATTTTATAATTCCCTTTTTTCCCTAGTCTTGAACCGTTTCCGAGATAGGACCGCTAACTCCACTGTTTTCCACCAGGTGGCGCTGTAGTCGGTTGAATCACGTAGCACATGTCCACTTTACTATATCTACATACCACTTTTATGACTATAGCTGCAGCTGTTCAGCAGTTAAAAGAGTCGGGACTGACTTTTTTAGGTACCCTGTATTTTCTTTTGATCATAAAGATATTACAATGGGACCTATTTCAGACCAAGACCCTTACAATAAAACAAAAGTATCAAAATCGGATCATCCGTTCAGAAGTTATGAGCTAACAAACAAAAACAAAAAAACATACGCTTTGAATTGAGAACCTCCTCCTTTTTGAAGTCGGTTAATTAGAGCATCTCTTACGAAGTTATAAGCTTACAAACACCAACAACAACACATAGCTCGAATTAAGAACACCCTCCTTTGTGAAGTTGGTTTAAAACGACTTTGCGCTAATCGATGTGACTGCTTACAGTAACAGTACTTTGAACCACAGAGTATACGTGTCATCCGCTACGCTGCAAAGTGTGCAACGTAGTTCAAGTGTGCACAGTGTAGGAAATTGCAAACAAGCAACTGCACGTTTTAAGCGTTCTATTTTTAGCAATAACGTCTAAAAACTGTCTTTTCGTAGTAAATCGGTAATGTTCTACAATTTCGTAATTAACCTTTCTCCCATCTTGAACCGTTTTTCAGATAGGAGTGCTAATTCCGCGGATTTTACCAGATGGCGCTTTATTTTCTTTAGATTGTAAAGATATTACAATGGGACCTACTTCAGACCAAGGTCTTTATAACAAAACAAAAAGTATCAAGTAACCGTATTTTGAATTATATAGCGTATGTCTCGCCAGCTACGCTACAACGTGTGCAATGTAGCTCAAGTGTGCATAGTGTAAGAAATTGCGAACAAACAAATGCACGTTTTTAGCACCGTATTTTTAGCATCAATGTCTAAACTATCTTTTCGTACTAAATCGATGATGCTCTGCAATTTTATAATTCACTTTTTCCCCCTGTCTTGAACCGTTTCCGAGATAGGAACGCTAGCATGAATGTCTAAACTATCTTTTTGTACTAAATCGGTGATATTCTTCAACTTTGTAATTCACATTTTTCTCTAGAACCGTTTTCGAGATAGGAACACTAACTCCGCTATTTTTCACCAGGTGGCGCTTCAGGTGGTTTAACCTTGTACTGCATGGTCCCTTTGCTATACTTACATACCATTTTTATCACTATAGTTGCAGCCGTTTAGCAGTTAAAAGAGTTGGGACTGATCTTTTGGGCACCCTGTATTTTCTTTAGAACGTAAAGATATTATAATGGGACCTATTTCAGACCAAGACCTTTTCAACAAAACAAAAAGTATCAAAATCGGAGCATCCGTTCAGAAGTTATGAGTTAACAAACATAAAAAAAAAAACATACGGTTTGAATTGAGAACCTTCCTTCTTTTTTGAAGTCGGTTAAAAAATCAACTTTTGCAAAAATAAGAACATTTGAACGGTTGTGTATTTTGTAATTGTGAATTTTTTAAACGTAAAAAAGTACATTTGTCAATGAGTAGCTCACAAGACAAACTTCTCCACAGAATAACATTGGGTTATGTTATCTGTTTAATAATGTGAAGTATTTCCTTAAGTATGTGCCAAGCTCACCAGCGGTTGAGCTGTTATGCGCTGAACGCAGGTAGACATGAGGCGCCGGGTTCGATCTCAGGTCGCGCTCATCGGCCTAGTCCGTTCAGAGTTTTCTCCGAAACTTGTATATATACGGATTAGAATCATTTAGAAAGACCCTACGGAGGGCATTTAACCCATATGCCTAAGACCCCAGAGCTTTCAATCGGCCTTAATCCCTACAACCTTTCCAAATCTAATAAAATTTTGATAAATATTTGTATGAGTATCTGAAATAATTCTTTATAAAATTAAATATCAGTATATTAAAATTATGGTAATACTTAATTTTTCTGTGTCTAAGGAAAATGCCTTTATGCATAGCTGAATATTTAAATTTATTTTCTTTAAAATTTACGAAGTTAGTGTAGTGCAAGTTTAAAATTAACTATATCTTTTTTATGTAAAAATAAACTGGTAACAATAACAAGCAATATTAATCAAAAGGATTAAAAAAAAAAAAAATGTGCATGTGTAATTTAAATGTATTTCATCAATTAGTTTTATCAATTTTAAAACTACATATTAAAAATGTCATGTGGAAAAATGATATAAAGAAAAACACAAATGTTAATAAATCTGATTTTATGTTTTAAGCTCAAGCTCATCCTAACGTCTTACCAGTTTCTGTTATTTTAAAAAATAGCTTAAAAAATATTAAACATATTTGGGGAAAAAAAATATGTATAAAAAATAAAAATATGTTTTTTATAAGATTATTAAATAAAAATTTCTGCAAACATTTTCCCATAAATATTTTCAAATAAAATAAAAAGTTTTTTAAATATCGCTTTAAATTATTTCTTAACCCCCCCTCCTCCCCCTTTTTTTTAACTTAATGAAAATTAACTTTATAGAAATGAACTTTGAGTTAAAAACTTAAAAAAAAAAAAAAAAAAAAAGAGGGTTTTAGCTTATAGAAATGTTTATTTAAATTAATCGCTGCAGATAGCGCTAATGATATGATGAATTCAGAATGGAGATTGCAAATGCATACTATCTCACAACTTCTTGCTGAGAAGTGGGCGCGCGGTGTGAGCTGGTGTTGGGTAATTCATACATGATGCATGACATTGTCATGCCTCATCGCAACGGTTTGTCATGACACCTCATAATTATTTTTTGTATTACTTCAAAAGTTATGTCTCATTCAACGACTCATTTAGTACCTCAAACGTTTTGTCTCATTCATTCATCGCGACACATAATACTCCAACCTCACCGAACAGGGCTTGAAGTACATAAAAAATTTTGTCCCATTCAAAGACGCTTCATAGGTTTTGTCCTATTCATTCATTCACTCACACAGAACCTTAATCATTCACTCCCATTCATTCAACGAAACCATTTATTCAATTATTCAACGGGGTGAGATTCAGATACTCAGAATAGAAACAGAAATCAGAGAAAGTCTGAATGGAATGGCATAACTGAATGAAGTGTTATGTTTGTAATGCATTGTATTGTGACACTGGGAGGTTAATGTGTGAGGATAGAATATGTTGTAAGTTTGTCACTAAAGTCCGGTTTCCATTTGCGCTCACTGGGCGCTTTCTATTCAGAATCCTTTGATGTGGTTAGGCTAGCTCACTGGAGCTCAAAGCCTTCGGACGGGCTGTTTCTAACCCCCTGCTGAGATAATTGAGGGGCCGGGAAGCAGATATCTTTGTCAATTTTGCATGCTTTCCTTTGAGTTAACTGCGCGATCTGATAAGAAAGGGCTACAACTGATGACAAGACATTTGGCTCTTTGTGTCGGAAGCGTGATTAATGACGTTTTGAGCGTTGATCTTGAGCCCAAGTCGAAACTGGCCTTAATGTTCGGATCCTGTAAGAAGCGAAATTTGCAATTGTGTTTGTAATTCAAGGTCACCACCTGTCTGTGAGTGGTCGTGGTGTGACTGTCGTTCTGACTATAGCGTGTGTAATAGAAAAGAAAGCCATAGGGACAGGGGGCGAATAAAATAAAGGCAGAGAGAAGTATTGACGGCACCCTGTCTTGGCATTATTCCAAAAGAACTTCTAATAGTTATTGAAAGATTTTTTATTATACTGCACGCGGGAGGAGGAGATTAGAGTCTTGCATCGTGTGTTTACCCGCAAAATGTTTCTCTTCTATGTAGATAATAATAATAATAAAGTTGCTTTTTTATGAACATAATCTTTTGAATGCACACACTGGATGACATTATTTTCCTTCATAGCAATTATGTTTAGCCATAAGTTTAATTTGTGAAGAAGAAAGGCATAAATATTAATATTTAACATTTAAAACGTTATATGCGAAAACTATTTACCGCTCAACATATATTTGCTTCCTTATTTTATTTATTTTAAATACACTCTGAATATTTAAAATAGGGTTTTTTTTTTTTTTTTTTTTTAACAGTAAATGTAATACGAAAGAAGTTTTATTACCTTCGTAACTGAAGTTTTGTTTATATTTACACTAATTACTTTTAATATAATTTTCATTATACACTAGTTTTAACATGATTGTATACTTGTAATATTTATGTAATATTTAGTTATCTAAAAGATTTGTTCAATAATATAATTATATTTTGGGAAACAGAATTACAATTCGATTTTTTATATAATGCTAACTGAATAATACTTTTTGTTGGTTGGGTTATGATCCAGAAGCTGCGCGTTTCGGTCGGGTTGTAGGTCGGAGGTCGAAAGTCTTTCTGCGGGTCACGTACGAGTCAAGTTTACTCGACCCGCGCAGTGTACATTTTTTATATAGGAATTTTTGCTAGTGTTTGCGTTTGGAGATTTTTGTTACCTACCGTACATACATATATATGTATACACACACACACACACATATATCACGTCGTTATAAATTCTGTAATTTTCAAATGAATTAAAAAAAATTTTGCTTAACTTTTTTTTTTTTTTTTTTTTAGCAAATTTTTATTTTTGGTCAAAATTGCAATTTTAAAAATAGCAATTCTTAAAGAAATATTTTTGTAATTTGATTTAAAAATAGCGTAATTTATTTTTCTCATCTAACTTGTGTTGAAGTTGCAAAATTGATAACTCACTATTTTAATATGGTGGCCTGAAAAAAAAAAAATTAATAAAAATAAAATAAAATTAAAAAATTAAAAAATCACATTTTGAAAAATTAAAAAGGTATATATATGACAAATGGATTTTCATCAAATATAGCTGAGACTCATCCAAAATCTCAACTAAATTAATTTTTAAAAAAAGTCGCATTTAAATTAGTCCATTGTTTCAGAACCACAGTGCGACAACCAAAATATATAGAGGTATATGTACTTCAAAATTAAAACGCGTCTCTTTAGTAAGAAGTGCAAAACTTTGAATAAACACCATAAAATGCAATAAACTCTCAACAATTGTTTCGGCTCGAAAGAACACACGACCCTTCGTCAGGTGAACAAAGTAGGCATTAGTGCCGCAATCAAAGCTTCAACGCACGCGAGTTTATTGCATTTTATGGTGTTTATTCGAAGTTTTGTACTTCTTACTTTAAAACACCAGTTTTGCAGTGTTTTTTATTATCCTACTTTATAGTCAATGTTTAAAATTTTATTCTAAAGGAAAGATATACTGAATAACAATCGCTATTAATACAATTTATGATAACTGAATACAGTCTCTGTAAATTAAAAGATTACTGTTAAGTTAAAAACTTCAAGAATCGCTATTTACATTTACTCAATATTATTTCAAAGCATAATATTTTAAAGTGCCTTAATGTCATGACAAAAATTTTCCGTGTCCTACCCAATACTACCCGCTAAACTAAAATATCACATGACTTAATCGGTCCAATAGAAATTATCTCCAATCACCCCTTTAAGGATTATTTAAAGAATTTTAGAACAAGTTTTTTTTTTTTTTTAATAAAGTCGATAGTCAGAAGTCAGAAAGAATGAATGTCATTGTGAAATATTACATTCCCTTTATGGAGTGATTAATTCATTCGTTGGAATTAAGAGTGTAAAAATAATCTTATTTTTATAGCAAAGTTAAATGATGAAATTTAATTGTTAATTACCCTGCAAGGTTTTTAATAACATGCAAGAAATATTACTCGGTTTCATCTGCCGGAAACCAAATATAATCATAAAAGAAATGATTGAAATTTGAAGCAATTCTAATGCATTTATCTATAATTTTTGACTTTGTAGTAGCAAGAAAACAGTTTTTTCGTCCGTCATCACTAAAGGCTAAAATAACTTAGTGGCGTAAAATATGAAAGAATGTAAAATGTGATATTTATTTATTTATTTTTATGTATTTATGATTATAATTTTTATTTTTTTAAGCAAATTTGCGAGGATTTTTTTTTTTTTTTTAAATCTGTTTTCTAGACAAATTGCCATTAAAATCCGATTTTTGTTTTTAAGTAGTCTGTATGCGGGAAAAAAAAAAAAAAAAAAAAAAAAAAAAAAACTTGTAACTTGTGGCAACCGTAAGACTTTCTTCTGTTTGCTATAAAATTTCCTTAGTACAAATAATTTATCAAATTTATCTTTCATGATGAATGCAGACGATTTTCATTTTAGAGAAAACTAGCATTAAATATCCGAAGAAAGACAGTATTATTATCTATAATTAACATATCTTAAAAATCGATTTTTCATAATGGTTATATCACATTTCAAGTTTCGTGCAGTTATATACCATAGAAGTAATACAGGGTGTTTATAAATTCCCGGACCCATTTTGATGTTTAATAACTCATAAAATAATGAAGATATAAACAAACTTATGGTATTTATTGATGGAATAACTCATATATTTTCTTTTCAGGTTTGAATATTTTTACTTTTGTAAATATCGTCTGCGCGTGTGGTTAATTTCAGATGCATGTGGTTAATTCAGACATGTTTGCCGCTACCTGGCGTGAAATTGACTATCAATATTCTCCGTGCGACGAAAAGTGCCATGAAACTTTTTGAGTCTATCGAACTATTTATGTTATTAATTTTAATCTATCTTTATTATTTTATGAGTTATTAAACATCAAAATGGGTCCAGGACTTTATAAACACCCTGTATATTAGTCTTCCTGTTTTTCGTAGAAATTTGTAATATAGCAACGCCATCTATTAGTCGATATGCATCTAAATTGAACCACCATAATGTATCATAACGACTTTCTCATAGATCAAGATTTTTTTGACAATACACAGCATAATGTTCCATATAGCTTTCCATTAAATTGAGGAAATCGCTGCAGAGCAGCACCACCTGTTGAGCGATTTACTCCAAAAGTTTAAAGGTACTCATTCATGCAAAGCTTTCTTTTGCATAACAATTTATATTCAATTCTGTACAGAAGTTAGTAAGAAATAGCTTTCCATTAAATTAAGAAGATCACCGTATAGAAGAGCCACCTGTTGAACAATCGATAACAAATGTTGATAAGCAATTATTTATGTCAATATGCATTTACATATAAATTTGTACGCAATTTTATGCAGTAATTTCTGAGATATAGTTTCATTAAATTTGTGGAAATAGCTGAACACCAGCGCCAACTGTTGAGCAATTAACACTAAAAATTGACAGGCAATAATTAAGATCAAGGTACATAAACTTGTAAATTTATATGAGATTATCTGCAGTAGTTCCTGAGATACAATCGCCACAAAATATTTTGTCGCACACACACACGCAGAGAGATGTACAGACATTTACAACTAGTATATTGTGGAAACCAAAAGACTTTCTTCTATAGTTTCCTATGCAAATTCACTAAGGGCACATAATTTATTAAAACTATTATTTTTTAAAATTATCTAACATGATGAACGCAAATGATTTTGATCGTAGACAAAGCTAACACTAAATACCCAAATAAAGACAGTTTTATTGTCTATAAATAACATCTTAAAAAATACGTTTTTATAGTGGTTATCCCACATATCAAATTTCGTACAGTTTTTATGCCGTACAAATTGAGATAAAGCTTTCCAGTTATTGAAGAAATTTCCACTATAACAGCGCCATTGGCCTATAAGCATCCAACTTGAATCAGCATAATGTCTCATAATAGCCTTCTCACATATCAAGTTTTGTTTGATGATACGCAATAGAACCTGGAATATAGACTCCCCTTAAATTGTAGAAATCGCTGTGCAGCAGCGCCACCTGTTGAGTGCTTGACACCCAAAATTGTTATGTACTAATTTATATCAAGATGCATCTACATAAAAATTTATATGCAATTCTGTGTAGTGATTCCTGAGATATAGCTCACTTTTAAATTGCAAAAACCGCTGTATAGCAGCGCCAGTTGTAACCCGATAAGCATTCAAATTTATTCAGCATAATGACTCATAATGACCTTCCTATATATACGATTTTGTTTGATTACGCGCAATAGAACCTGGGATATAGCCTCCCCTTAAATTGCGGAAATCGCTATAAAGCAGCCCCACCTGTTGAACAGTTGACACCAAAAGCTGATAGGCACTAATTTAGGTCAAGGTGCATCTACATATAAATTTATAAACAATTCTGAACAGTAGTCCAGGAGATACATTTGCCACAAAATTTTTGTCTCACATACATGCACAGACAGACGGACAGACAGACATTTGCTAAAAATGGTAAAATTGTGTTCTAGACCTCTCAAAACGGGAAAATTGTCGAAAACCGGAAATCGAAAATATTTACGAATCCAATACTTTCTTCTATTGACTATAGAAGAAAGTAAAAATGGTCAAATCTTGTTCTGGAACCCTCAAAACATGTAAATCCATCAAAAACCATAAGCAGGAAATTTTTACAAATCCAATACTTTCTTCCGAAAACTTTCGTGAGTTTTTATAAACAAGTGAAAAATGAAGTGTCTGAGAAATTACTTAAAACAATCACTTTAACATCCTCATGTTAAAACTAAATATCTTTTTACCAATCTCAATATTTTCGAAAAGTCGATTATTATTTAAAAGTATTTAAAAATTGGTGACGATTACTTCTTTCAAGGAAATAAGATAACTTCTCACTGATTCCTTAACTCTTTTTCCAATCATTTTAACACTAATCTTCATGACAAGACAATTCATTCAATTCACTTGTGCTTGTGACATGAGAAACTACCTAACTGATAACAAGACATAACAGATGACACAGTACTTCATTTCATACAAACGTCTTCCTTCACTCTTTTGGAATTGTAGGTACCATATGTAAGCCCCTCATCTCTTAACACAAAACTTCACGACAAAACAATTCCTTCAAAACACTCGTGTCATGGAAAACTACCTATCTCACAACTGACTACAACATATGACAAAATACTTCATTTCATTCATATAGCTTCGTTCACACTTTTGTAGTTGTAGTTACTGAATGTAGACCTCAACTCTTAACACTAATCTTCATGACAAAATCACTCTTTCATTTCACGTGGGACATGACAAACAACCTACCTCACAACTCACTACAACATATGACATAATACTTCACTTCATTCATGCACTTTCTTGCAACCCCTCATGTCATTTGAAGCATGACTTTGTCCCAACTCAAAATATTTTGAAGTGCATCAATGTCATGACAAAATTTTTCCATGCCCTACCCAATACTAGCGCGAACTAAGATCTTGTATCCTCATGTCATTTGAAACATTACATTGTCCCACTTCAAAATACTTTGAAGTACCTCAACGTCGTGACAAATTTCCCCTGCCCTTCCCAACGCTTCGTAATACTCAATACGCTTCAGTTCTATCAAAACAAATAAAACTGTGTTTTAAAAGTTGTGTAATTAAGCACAAAAATCGTCGTGCTAGTCGACAACACTAGTATTTATACACTAAAATGTTGATTAGAAGACTGGTGGCAATAAATTATTTTTCATATTGAAATTGCTTTTAAGTCAAATGTTGTCTTTGTCTTACAAAGTTTTTGTTTTTCTGCAAAACTAAATTTTAAATGAATACATAAGGACTAAAACTGCGATATGTTAAAATTTTTCATCTCAATTTCTAAATAAAAATCATCGTTTCAAAATAATATCACTTCCGAATTGCTTCCCTTGCAGAAAGTTTCCTTTTGTAAAATGACAATTAACAGGAAAAAAAAAAAATCATCAACAATTCTAACTGATATACCGGTAAAAAAAGGTTACTGAAGAAAAAAGAAAAAAAAATGTTGAAAGGAAAAAAAAAAAAAAAAAAAAATCCGCTTTTGTTAGAGCCAGAAGACACTTAGGAAAATTTAAGTTTCCGTTAAAGATATTTCAAAGCGAAAATATGAATTAGAACGTTCGAGTAATTCTGAGTATCTATGAATAATGATACAGATCACAGTGATGAGGATATTATTTCGCAGCAAGATGTTATTTTAATACTAATGAAATAGAGGTTGGTAAATACATTTTGGTCAAATATTTGACGAAAGAGGTAGTTGATCATTTTGTTGATTTAATCACAAAATTAAATTTGAAAAAAAATTCTGTTCTTGTGAGATTCATGTGATAAAAACCTAATACAGATGTTTTCATTTTCACTGAGCCTTTTTATGAAACTCTTGTAAATTTCTTAGATATTGCAACGAATCTTCCAGATCCAACAATTTCACCGAAAGCAGTAAACTTTCAGTAACAGAAAAATGTTTTTGTATAACATTACTAATTTTAATTTTCGTTAATATTACAATGTATACAAATTGAAGCCATAAATAAACAAATATAATATATTGTACATTTTATGATATTAAAAAGACAAAACTTTAATATACATTTAAAATGTTACCTGTGATCCATAGTACACCGTGCCATGGACAATTTTAGCGGGACATAGAGGAATGCTGCCGGATTTTGTTATTTATTCAATAACCACAGGGGTAGTACTCTCCACCCTTTTTTCAGGACACTCTCAGAAATGAAGAATTTTTGCTTTTTTAGCCACCACTAACTTCATGAAAAAATATTCGTGATATATTTATAGTAATACGTCACGATTGTACAGGGTACAGATTGTTTAAAAAAGATAGTGGTAGCAATAAATTTGAAAATTTCTCATCTTTGAGAGTATCCTGAAAAAAGGTCGGAGAGTATGACCTCTGTAACCATAATTAAATTTTAATATATATTACAATAATGTATAATATATAAGACATATAAAACTCTCTTTTATATGCCTACAATTGTATCGAGTTGCTCTTACTGGAAAATTCCAAAAAATGCATATAATATATAATGCGTATAATAAAGGGTAATGGAAATCCTGTGGTTGTTTCATACCAGATTTTTGTTTGTTTGTTTGTTTCTTTTGATATTTTTTATTCCTTTTGGCAACTAGCGTCTCGCCGCACAGTGGTCGGAATTTCAAAAAAGCTGGCCAAAAGTCGAAATTAAAGAAAACAAGTGAAATTGTGATGTATATATATGTTTTCGAGGTCGCTGAATCCGAATCTGACATTGGTTTTTAGAAAACTTCAAAGGCAAACTCAAAAACAAGATGGCGGATCCAATATGGCAGACAAAAAATTAAAAAATTAATATAAGTTGGATAATTCTTACATTAAGGGGTTTTTGAGGGCACTGAATTCAAATTTGACGTTAGTTTTCATAAAAAAAGTGATATTACACTCAAAAATAAGATGGCGAATCCAATATGGCGGATCAAAAATCAAAAAATTGATAGATGAAGGATAATTTTCACATTTAAGGGTTTTCGAGGGCGCTAAATTCAAATTTGATATCAGTTTTTATAAAAAAAGTGATCTTGCACTCAAAAACAAGATGGCGGATCCAATATGGCAGACCAAAGTCCAAAAAATTAAAAAATTAAATTAAAAAGTAAAAATTAAATTAAAAAGTTAAAACGCTTTTACACATACAGGGGCAGGCGGGGGCACCCAATTCTTTAACAGCTGAATAAAATGGACATCCCTTAACACTCTCCACTTTGAATCAATTCGGGATCTTGCGAGATAAAAAAGTTTCCATACTTTGAAACTTTTGGTTATGCTATAATTGAGGTTAACTTCAAAAAGCCGCTCAGGAGATCACTTGATGAAAAAAAAATAGGAATACAGCATAAATATTATCTACTAACCTCCACAATTGTCGGCCATATTTTGTTGAATGTTGTTGTTGCGAAATTTTCCGAGAAACACTATTTGTTTAACTGTTAAAATGCATTAACAATTAAAAAGGAAAAAATGTCATATTTTCTGCCAGCCTACACTTAGAAATATGTAGATAGAATAAATTTTCCACCTCACAGTTTCATTCAGTGGCTCCCTCTGAAGGTATTTCCGCGGTACTTACGTCTAAAAACGCGCCTAAATTTTTCGACTTTTGCCCAGCTTTTTTGAAATTCTATTGGGCTTAGAAGGCAGAGCACGCAAATTATAATGCATATTAATGAGTCCATATTAACACGAAACACTTTTAATTAGACGAACACTCACATCACATGGTACATACAGAGAAACAAAAATTCAACAAGGTACAGGTAAAAAGATGCGCCGTACGAAAACAGTCCAAGTGGTGGCGCGCCAGTCGTTATTGGAAAGATCTATTATACAGTGAAGGAGGGTAAATACAAGAGGCATTGGTAATGGAAAATAAATATAACCTAACACCCCCCCACAATGTCGACGTATTTACCTAAATAACAATGTTACATCTTCCAATCCCATAATTTTACAACAGTTGTAATGTTTTGATGATGTTAATGCTTTTGTAAGAATATCAGCCCCCATATTTTCAGTAGACACAAAATTTAAATCAATGATTCCATCTTTCAGTGCTTCCTTATGAAATGATGCCTGATGTCTATGTGCTTGGTGCGCTTATGAAAGATCGGATTTTCAGCTAATTTAATAGATCCTAAGTTATCTGTAAATATACTCACTTTTTCAATTTTGCATTCAGATAACTCATTTAGTAATTTACATAAATATATCCCTTCCTTAGTGGCATCGGATAAAGCCATATATTCGGCTTCCGTTGATGAGAGAGCTACGGTACACTGTTTACGGCTTTCCCATGTAATTGCACTCCCGCAAAAAATGAAACAGTAACCTGTATATGACCTACGGTCATCGAGGCAATTTCCCCAATCCGCGTCAGTGTAACCGAACAAAGGCTCATTACTTTTTCTAAATACAAGTCCAAAATTTATTGTTTTCTTTAAGTATCGTAAAACTCGTTTAGCGGCAGTCCAATGAGTTTTATCAAAACAAGTTAGAAATTGACTTAATTGACTGACGGAATTTGCAATGTCCGGCCTGGTGGAAGTTGCAAGATACATCAAACTTCCAACTAATTCACGGTAGGGATATTCGTTTTCACAACATTTTTCGGCCTTTTTTAATCGAATGCTTGTATCCATAGGACAAGCTACGGGCTTGGCTTCTGTCATGCCAAAACGCTCTAAGAGCTCTCTAATATAACTATGTTGACTCATTGTTATAAGGCCATTTTCTAACTGAAAATTTATCCCTAGACAATATTTAACTATGCCTGAATATTTAACATCTAGTTTTTCATTAAGATGAATTTTGAAGTTTTCTAACATATCAGGGTCCTGTGACATAAACAATATGTCATCAACGTAAATCATTATAAGAGTCAACCCTTTATCACTTTTAATATAATATAAACATGGATCTGCATTTGTTTGTTTTGCTCCGAAATCATTCAAAATTTTATTTAATTTAGTGTTCCAACACCTCCCGGCCTGCCTGAGGCCATAGAGAGATCTTTTTAACAAAAGAACTTTATTCCCTACATTTAGATATTTAAGAATCTCGGCTGCTTTATTAGATATGTCCCTATCGCAATTTTCATTTATAATTATTTGAAGTATTTCTTTAAAGTAATCGGGAACTTCCATAAAAATTTCCTCATCTAATTTTCCATTCAAATATGCTGACGTTATGTCAAATTGATGTATTTTTATTCCTAATTTAGCAGCATAACCTGCTAAGATTCTAATAGATCCCATTTTTGCTACCGGAGAAAAAGTTTCACGAAAATCTATACCAAATTTTTGACTAAATCCGCGAGCTACTAATCTCGCTTTATATTTCAAAAGAGATCCATGTTGATCATATTTATTTGTAAGGACAAATCTACCTCTTATGCATTTTTTCTGGGGCCTTTCTACTACTTCGAATGTATCATTTTTTAATATTACTTTTATTTCGTCAGTCATTGATTTATAACAATTCGAAGCTTCCGGACTTTTTAAGGCATTATTTATTTCTATTTCCGAATTAAAACTATAAACAACATTCGCAAATGATTCCGGCTCCCTAATTATTTCGCGATTACGCAATGACAATATGTTTTTATCTTCGAGCGCCGAATCTGAGTCACGTGACAGCTCATCTTTTTCATTTTTTATTTCAGGAGGAGAAATTTTCTCTTCTGCCGGCTGCATGTGTGAGTCATTTTGCAATTCGCTTAATTGTATTTCTCTTTCAGAAATATCTGGATACAATTGACCTATTTTTGAAACATCATTAGATTTCTCTTCAAAAAATTTTACGCTACGGGATAAAATTATTGTTTTTGATTCAGGAAGATAAATACGAAATGCTTTAGAATTTTCTGAATAACCCACAAATATCCCTTTTTTAGACCTTGGGGAAAATTTATGTTTAGGATGGTTATCGAAAAAATAAGAAGTGCAGCCAAAAGATTTAAAATAGCTAACGTTAGGTGTTATATTATTCCATAATTCATATGGGGTTTTTCCATTTAAAGCTTTTGTTGGGCATCTATTTCTTATATAATTAGAAGTATTAATAGCTTCCGCCCATAAATTTAAGGGTAATTTTGATTGTGATAATAGACAACGGGCCATTTCAACGAGAGTTCTATTCTTCCTTTCACAAACACCTGATTGTTCCGGACAATAAGGGGTTGTTAATCTATGCTGAATACCATTTTCTTTTAAGAAATTTTCAAATTCAGTCCCAATAAATTCGCCCCCATTATCACTCATGAATTTTTTTTATTTTTATAGATTTTTCATTTTCCCAAAGAAGTTTGATTTCTTTAAAAGCATTTAATGCTTCATCTTTAGTTTTTAAGAATTTTACTGCACAATAACGAGAATAATCATCAATAAAAGTAATAAAATAAAGGGACTTACCTATTGAGGGAACCCTAATAGGCCCACAAAGATCCGAATGCACTATTTCTAACATTTTTGTAACACGATCTGAGTGCTTAGGAAAAGGAGCACGGGTCATTTTATTTAACGCGCAAACTTCACAATTGAAGTCGGATACCTTTTTAATATTTAACCCCCTAATATGACCCTTTAAATTAGAATCAATCAAATCTTTTACATTTAGATGACCCATTCTACAATGCCATCTTTCCACATCGGCGAAAATATTTTTAGAACTATCGATTGATTCACTCGAAAAATTAACTGCATTATTTATATTTGCATTATTATCCCGCAGATAATAAAGTTCATTTTTTCTGTCCGCAATTAGAGTCACATTTTTTTGTCTGTTATTTATAACAGCACATTTGTCTTTAAAAGTTACAGTGAAACCTTTGTCGCACATTTGTGACACGGACAATAAGTTCGTTTTCAATCCTGGAACCAATAGAGCGTCGTTGATCTCCACATTTTGAAGTTTTGAATTGACTTTTGTTTTAATTAATATTTTACCAACACCGGACACATCAGTTGTTTCATTATTCGCTAAATTTACAGATTTTATATCCGTATCCTTTAAATCGTGAAAATTGGAGTCATCCTTCCCCATGTGTCGAGTACAGCCGCTGTCAACACAATAAAGATTCTCGGATTGTTCTTTGAATAATATGTTCGTATTCGTTGAATTTGTGCTGGCCAGTAGTCCTAAACTGTTTTGTCGATATTTAAATGATTTATCTTTTTCACACTGATTTGCACGGTGACCGATACGTTTACATTTCCAGCAAGTAATTTTTGAATTATCTCTTTCATTCTGAGTGTACTGTTCAGTAATCTTAGGATTCCTTTTATTTTTATTCCACGGAGCAGGTTTCTTTCGGAAATTCCCAGTCATGAACGCTCCATCGTTCGGTTTGTCATCATGGCGTCTGGCGTCGTTTTCTTCTACTATTTTTATTCGTAGTACTTCTGGTTTTGGTAGCTCATCCCTGGATTCTATTGCGCACCTGAAATTTTCATAACTGGATGGTAGGCTGTATAACAACATCACAGTTAACAAGTCATCATCGATTCTAATGTCCATTTCAGATAGTTTATCGACTATGTCAAAAAACTTTCGAAGATGATCTCGAATGCTCACAGAAGAGGAATCTGCTATTTTATGTTGAATAAGCGATTTTAACAGTGACGCTTTTCTAGCGGGGCCTTTAGATTGATATATTTCTTCTAATTTTTTCCATATATCCAAGGACCTTTCACAGTTTTTTATTTGTTTCAGTTCAGAAGGCGATATACACAAAATTATGTCGGCTTTGGCCTTTTCATCCATATCAGTCCATTTATCGAACGTTTCTTGTGATGTCGCATCACCTGCCACGAGCTCTGGCTTTGGTTTAGAGCCAGATACATAAATCCAGGATTCATTTTTTATTAAGAGTGCCTTCATTTGTATCTTCCATGTCTCGTAATTATCTTTGTTTAAAGTTTCAATACGTAGTGTTCCATAAGACGCCATTTTTAAACGTAGTCGTCTATCTAACAGATAAAAGTCTATTTATCGTAAATAAAAATTAATTTGCTCTGGGCCCATAACCTATTGGGCTTAGAAGGCAGAGCACGCAAATTATAATGCATATTAATGAGTCCATATTAACACGAAACACTTTTAATTAGACGAACACTCACATCACATGGTACATACAGAGAAACAAAAATTCAACAAGGTACAGGTAAAAAGATGCGCCGTACGAAAACAGTCCAAGTGGTGGCGCGCCAGTCGTTATTGGAAAGATCTATTATACAGTGAAGGAGGGTAAATACAAGAGGCATTGGTAATGGAAAATAAATATAACCTAACAATTCCGACCACTGTGCGCCGCAGCGCCGGCTCCCTACGAAAAAGTTGAATAAATTGTCTTGGCATGCTGTAATTTGGCGATGCACTGCTACACTTATGAAGGGTTGTAAGTTGTAAGATTGTCTACGATTTATGTTTATGCGTTAGATGTGCATGGTAGTTCATAATGAATTGAATTACTAATTTTTTTTTTTTTTTTTTTTTTTTTAACAGTAACTTTATTTTTAGGAAAATTAATAAATAATTTAAAAAAATTAACTAAAAACTTTTTAAAAAACGAAAGTGCCATTTCCTTGAACTATCTTCAATACAGATTTAAATTTATTGCATATTTTTTTTAATCTCTTATACAGTTTATTATTATTTTTACTCAGCTTCAAAAAAAAAAAAAAAAAAAAAAAAACTTGAATTACAATACAAATTTAAAATATGTAAAATAATTATTTTTATGCTTAAATAGTAAACAAAAATTATTTTATTTAAATTTTAATTATTATTTATACTTGTTTAAATTTGTTAAATATGTTATTTAAATTACTTCTTTTTTAAAATTCCTTTAATGCAAAGAGGTTTCAAATGACAGAAACACCCCCCCCCCCCTAAATATTTATTTCCATATTTTATTATAAAAACTGCAATTTATGAATTAGACTACAAAGAGAATTTGAAAAATAGACCAGGTAAAATGTTTTATTAAAAAATAACAACTTTTTTTTTTTTTTTTTAAAGGAAAATCAATAGATAATTAAAAAATTCTTTAAAAACGAAGCTGCCATTTTCTTAAAATATCTTCAATACAAACTTAAATTTATTGCATTTTTTTTTAACCTATTGAACTGCTTATTTTATTTTATTTAGCTTAAAAAAAAAAAAAAAAAAAAAAAAAAACGTGTATTACAATAAAAATTTATAATAGAATTTTCAAATATGTAAAATATTTATTCTTAATAAACTTTAAATACCTTAAACAATCCTTCAACTTTAGCAGCTTTAAGTATTATATATTTCGACTTGCACTCGCAGTCATCCTCAGATGTTGTCTTTGCTGCACTACTGAAACATGTCTTCATCCTCTTCCACATCACTCTCCTTCTTACTTACGTCATTTTTCCGTCGGTACGTCTTTATCACCTGTTGCCAGTCTTTAGTTATGATGCTATGCTCTCTCTCATTTACTGCCGTGTTAGAGGTTAATATCTCTAAAGCTTCGCGTTTCATGGCGTAGTTGTGTGAGTTGTAAGGTGCTATTTTAACGGTTTTTAGGGTATTAGTTATTATAGGGTTAGTTTTATGTGTGCGTGATAAGGCGGTGGAGCTTCTATTGTATTTTAGATCGTTAATATGTTCTATTTCTCTGTCCTTAATTTTTCTCTTCGTCATTCCGATGTAGGTTGCAGGTTTATTGTTATTTTCTAGATCGAATGTAATTTTGTATATTCCCGATGTTTCTTTAGGGTCAATAAGGTCTTTTTCGTTTCGGATTCTTTGAATGATGTTCCTATTGGGTTTAATGGGTATGTGTATATTATGTTTGGAACCTTCGTTTTTAATTTTGTTTGCTATGCCATTGCAGAATGGTATGGAGGTGGTGAACTTGGGTTTTGTTTTTTGGGCGTCGTTAATTTTGTTGAAAGATTTTAAGCGCTTTTTATAGAGTTTTTGAATCAGAGAGTTGCTGTATCCTGCACCTTTAGCTATGTTTTTTATGAATTTTATTTCAGTGTTAGGTAGATTTTTATTAGAGCAGATTAGGATGGCGCAATCTATGTATGAGCGTATGGCGGCGGTTTTGTATTGGAACGGGGTTTTACATTTGTTATGAATAATTTCGTTATTGTTTGTTGGTTTTTTATAGACTGTAGTATCCAGGCTATTATCGCGATTTTTAATGATTTTGACGTCAAGAAAATTAATGCTATTGTTGGTTTCAATATCGAGTGTAAATTTAATATTATTATCAAGGTTGTTTAATTTGTTTAGAAGAGCATGTGGGTCGATGTTGTTTGGGATGACGGCGAACACGTCATCCACGTAACGTAACCAAGTTTTACAGTTTTTAATGATATCGTGAGCGGATATTTCGGAATGTCTGAGTTTAATTTCTGCAATGGCGCCTGATATGTGGGAGCCCGTAGGCACGCCTTTCGTTTGTTTGTAGATAACTTTATTGAAGGTGAAGTATGAGTTATTTAGTAAGAGGTTGTTGGCTGAGATTAAAGTTTCGCTTATTTTATTATTGCCGTAGTGGTTAATTATTTGGTTTTGTATTATATCATTAATTTCGTTTAGGTTTATTGAGGGGTACAGATCTTTTACATCGAAACTAACGAGTGTGTCATCATAGTTTATATTTATGTTTTGGATGGATTTTATAAAGGCTTCTGTTGAGTTTAAACTGTGAGTTGAGGGTGGAAGGAGGGTTTCATAGATGTTCTTCATATATACTTCAAGATTGTATGTAGGGCCTTCTGATTTATTTACTATAGGTCTAAGTGAGGGAGGGGTTTTATGATCTTTATATTTTCCAAAAATACGGGGGATAATGGGGGCGTAATTGTTAAGTTTTGGTGGTTTATCATCAGGCCAAGAGCCAGTTTTAATTAGAGATTTAGTTTTATCCATTAGTTTTTTGAGTGGGTCTTTATCAATTAGGTTTACTTCAAGTTTATTAATAGTGTCTATTATCATTTTATTATAGTCGTTCCTGTTAAGTATAGTTATTTTGCCGGTTTTATCAGTCATTAGAATTGTGATGTCGCGGTTCTCTTTTAATTCATTAAGGCATTTTATGTCTTCTTTATCGCTATGTGTATTAACATTAGATTTTTCAATTAGTTTAACGGCGGTATTTCTGATGTGAGAGCGTTTAGGTGGGGGGACAAGATCTAAAGCTGTTTCGATGTGCGCTATGGTGTCAAGATGGTTGAAAGTGTCGTTAAGTATGAATTTTGGTCCCATTTTTAAGAGTGCATCTTGATGAGTGTTTAATTTATAATCCGAAAGGTTTAGGTATGGGTAAGTATGTGGTTTTTTTTCTAAGAGTACGTTGGGATTTTCGCGTTTTAACCAGATTTTAAGTTTTTTATTATGACGATTTTGCAGTTTAGAGTTATCTATATTTATGAAGTGGTTAATTTTCTCGATATAGGCTTTAAAAATTTGCGGGTCTGTTGTATGCTCTAGTTTAGTGGAGAGATCCTTGTTTTGTTCCCTTAGTTTATGGATAAATCTTGATTTTTGTCTAATATATTTCTTTAAAACCGAAAGTTCGAAGTGTCGGACCATGCCCTTGAAAAAATGTTTGATGAATTTATTGCGTGTTTTTAGGAATTTAGGAATAATTTTATAGTTTAAGCAATCTTCCAAAAATGTACGATGTGAAAGCTCGCGGTTTAATTTTTTCGTATTTTTCTTAAGTTCCCGATAAATATCGTAAGGAGTCATTGCTAAAAGAAAATATTTTGTCTATAATCAAATTGATCTAACAAGAGGATGGTGGAGCACAGGTAACATTAGACAAGAGAACAATTGCTAATTAAAAGTCATTGAAAATTGAAAGGTTAAAAAGTTAAAAGCTCAAAGCTAAGATTTATAAGATGACAAACACTTACAAAGATTTAAAAGTTGCAAATGGCCGAAGTAAATTTAAAAATAATTAAAATTAGTATGTATATGGATTGGCGAGATTCCAGCGTCGTTCATATTAAAGAACAACAGTAAGATTAAAAGGTTAAAAAGTTAAAATGCAAATTTAAAACCTTTAACATGAGCTACAAGAGCGAAACTAGAAACTAAAATTGAAATAACTGAAAAAAAAAGGGTTAAAAATACCTAGAGGTAGCAAGTAAATGGATCGATGAGAGCACAGCGCCTTTCATTATGAAGAGATATACGAAGTTGATATGATGCGAAATCGTTTGAAGATTGATCATTCAGTCATTAAATAAATTCCTTAGGAACAAAAGTCCGGTATTGACTAAATTATAAATATTTGAAAAGCTTTAGAAGGACGAATTAACTTTAATAAACATTAAATACCTTTAACAATCCTTCAACTTTAGCAGCTTTAAGTATTATATATTTCGACTTGCACTCGCAGTCATCCTCAGATGTTGTCTTTGCTGCACTACTGAAACATGTCTTCATCCTCTTCCACATCACTCTCCTTCTTGCTTACGTCATTTTTCCGTCGGTACGTCTTTATCACCTGTTGCCAGTCTTTAGTTATGATGCTATGCTCTCTCTCATTTACTGCCGTGTTAGAGGTTAATATCTCTAAAGCTTCGCGTTTCATGGCGTAGTTGTGTGAGTTGTAAGGTGCCATTTTAACGGTTTTTAGGGTATTAGTTATTATAGGGTTAGTTTTATGTGTGCGTGATAAGGCGGTGGAGCTTCTGTTGTATTTTAGATCGTTAATATGTTCTATTTCTCTGTCCTTAATTTTTCTCTTCGTCATTCCGATGTAGGTTGCAGGTTTATTGTTATTTTCTAGATCGAATGTAATTTTGTATATTCCCGATGTTTCTTTAGGGTCAATAAGGTCTTTTTCGTTTCGGATTCTTTGAATGATGTTCCTATTGGGTTTAATGGGTATGTGTATATTATGTTTGGAACCTTCGTTTTTAATTTTGTTTGCTATGCCATTGCAGAATGTTATGGAGGTGGTGAACTTGGGTTTTGTTTTTTGGGCGTCGTTAATTTTGTTGAAAGTTTTTAAGCGCTTTTTATAGAGTTTTTGAAATTTAAAAGAAATATTTAGGGATGGGGATGTTTTTGTCATTTGAAACATTTTTGTATTAAAGGAATAGACATAAATTAGGAAAATGTGCTAAAAGGGTGATGCCTCGCCAAACTCTGTTTAACTTGCTCGAATCCAAATTCGAATCCAACAACTTTCAAAAATCCAAGTCTGTACTCATGCTCAGTTAGCATTTTTGTAGGGAGCTGGCGCTGCGGCGAAACGCAGTCTTTTGGCAGATGTGAGAGATGTTCAAAACAACTTATTTTTTTTTCTACTATTATAT
>CAWVNO010003037.1:0-5000 GCA_963930645.1 Salticus scenicus
AGAATTTTCAAATTGAAATTTTAATGTAATGTATGAAAAATGTAATTTTAAATTCTTGAAATAGAAAAAAAAGTAATTTGAATTCTTGAAATAGAATAAAATGGAATTTGAATTTTAGCATTTAATTAGATAGCCACTTTTCAAATTGAACATTTGTTTAACACTGAAATAGAATGAAATGTAATTTGAATTCTTGAAATAGACTAAAATGGAATTTGAATTTTAGCATTTAATTAGATAGCGACTATTCAAACTGAAATATTTATGTAATGTATGTAAAAAGTAATTTAAATTCTTGAAATTGAATAAATTGAAATTTAATTTTAGCATTTAATTAAATAGGGAATTTTCAAAATTGAAATTTAAAATTCAACTGCTGAATGCTAAAATTCAACTACTATTTTTTTAAAAAATAGCTTGTTTAACACTGAAATAGAATAAAATGTAATTTGAATTCTTGAAATAGAATAAAATGGAATTTGAATTTTAGCATTGAATTAGATAGTGACTTTCCAAATTGAAATTTTAATGTAATGTATGTAAAATGTAATTTAAATTCTTGAATTATAATACATAGATATTTAATTTCTGTTTAACACTGAAATAGAATAAAATGTAATTTAAATTCTTGAAATAGAATAATATTCCATTTTATTCTTGAAATAGAAATTTCAATTTCAAATTGAAATCTTAATTTATTGTATGTAAAATGTAATTTAAATTCTTGAAATAGAATAAATTGAAATTTAATTTTTGTTTAAAAGTGAAATAGTATAAAATGTAATTTGAATTCTTGAAATAGAATAGAATGGAATTTGAATTTTAGCATTTAATTAGGTATCGACTTTTCAAATTAAAATTTTTAAGTAATGTATGTAAAATGTAATTTAATTTTTTGAAATGGAATAAATTGAAATTTAATTTTTGTTTAACACTGAAATAGAATAAAATGTAATTTGAATTCTTGAAATAGAATAGAATGGAATTCGAATTTTAGCATTTAATTAGATAGCGACTTTTCAAATTGAAATTTGTTTAACACTGAAATAGAATAAAATGTAATTTGAAATATTGAAATAGAATAAAATGGAATTTGAATTTTAGCATTTAATTAGATAGCGACTTTTCAAATTGAAATTTTAAAATTCAACTGCTGAATGCTAAAATTCAACTACTATTTTTTAAAAAATAGCTTGTTTAACACTGAAATAGAAGAAAATGTAATTTTAATTCTTGAAATAGAATTTTCAAATTGAAATTTTAATATAATGTATGTAAAATGTAATCTAAATTCTTGAAATAAAATAAATTGAAATTTATTTTTTGTTTAACACTGAAATAGTATAAAATGTAATTTGAATTACTGAAATAGAATAAAATGGAATTTGAATTTTAACATTTATTTAGATAGCGACTTTTCAAACTGAAATTTTAATGTAATGTATGTAAAATGTAATTTAAATTTTTGAAATAGACTAAATTGAAATTTAATTTTAGCTTTTAATTATCGAATTTTTAAAATTAAAATTTTAAAATTCAACTGCTGAATGTTAAAATTCAAATACTATTTTTTAAAAAACAGCTTGTTTAACACTGAAATAGAATAAAATGTAATTTGAATTTTAGCATTTAATTAGATAGCGACTTTTCAATTTAATTAGCGAATTTTTAAAATTGAAATTTAAAAATTCAACTACTATTTTTAAAAAAATAGCTTATTTAGCATTGAAATAAAATAAAATGTAATTTGAATTTTTGAAATAGAATAAAATGGAATTTGAATTTTCGCATTTAATTAGATAGCGACTTTTCAAATTGAAATTTTATTGTAATGTATATAAAATGTAATTTAAATTCTTGAAATAGAATAAATAGAAATTTAATTTTTGTTTTGAAAATTTTGAAAAACAAAAAATTTGAAAATCTAAAATTTTGAAAAACAAAAAATTTGAAAATCTAAAATTTTGAAAAACAAAAAATTTGAAAATCTAAAATTTTGAAAAACAAAAAATTGGAAATATAAATTTATGAAATCTAAAATCTAAAAACAAAAAATTTGAAAAACAAAAAATTTGAAAATCTAAAATTTTGAAAAACAAAAAATTTGAAAATCTAAAATTTTGAAAAACAAAAAATTTGAAAATCTAAAATTTTGAAAAACCAAAAATTGGAAATATAAATTTATGAAATCTAAAATCTAAAAACAAAAATAAAAAATATTATAAACTAAAAAAAAAAAAAAAAAAAAAAAAAAAAAAAAAAAAAAAAAAAAAAAAAAAAAATTTTTTTTTTTTTTTTTTTTTTTTTTTTTTTTTTTTTTTAGTTTATAATATTTTTTATTTATGTTTTTAGATTTTTAATTTTTGTTTTCTAAATTAGATTTTCATATTTTTTGTTTTTCAAAATTTTAGATTTTCAATTTTTTTGTTTTTGAAAATTTTAGATTTCCAAAATTTTAGATTTTCAAATTTTTTTGATTTTCAAAATTTTAGATTTTCAAAATTTTTTTGTTTTTTAAAATTTTAGATTTTCAAAATTTTAGATTTTCAATTTGAAAAACAAGAAAATTTGAAAATCTAAAAATTTGAAAACATAAAAATTTGAGAACATAAAATTTTGAAAATCTAAAATTTTGAAAATCTAAAATTTTGAAAATCTAAAATTTTGAAAAACAAAAATTTGAAAATCAAAAATTTGAAAATCAAAAATTTGAAAATCAAAAATTTGAAAATCAAAAATTTGAAAATCTAAAATTTTGAAAAACAAAAAATATGAAAATCTAAAATTTTGAAATCTAAAAACATAAATAAAAAATTATTATAAACTAAAAAAAAAAAAAAAAAAAAAAAAAAAAAAAAAAAAAAATTTTTTTTTTTTTTTTTTTTTTTTTTTTTTTTTTTTTTTTAGTTTATAATATTTTTTATTTTTGTTTTTAGATTTTAGATTTCATAAATTTATATTTCCAATTTTTGGTTTTTCAAAATTTTAGATTTTCAAATTTTTTGTTTTTCAAAATTTTAGATTTTCAAATTTTTTGTTTTTCAAAATTTTAGATTTTCAAATTTTTTGTTTTTCAAATTTTTTGTTTTTAGATTTTAGATTTCATAAATTTATATTTCCAATTTTTTGTTTTTCAAAATTTTAGATTTTCAAATTTTTTGTTTTTCAAAATTTTAGATTTTCAAATTTTTTGTTTTTCAAAATTTTAGATTTTCAAATTTTTTGTTTTTCAAAATTTTCAAAACAAAAATTAAATTTCTATTTATTCTATTTCAAGAATTTAAATTACATTTTATATACATTACAATAAAATTTCAATTTGAAAAGTCGCTATCTAATTAAATGCGAAAATTCAAATTCCATTTTATTCTATTTCAAAAATTCAAATTACATTTTATTTTATTTCAATGCTAAATAAGCTATTTTTTTAAAAATAGTAGTTGAATTTTTAAATTTCAATTTTAAAAATTCGCTAATTAAATTGAAAAGTCGCTATCTAATTAAATGCTAAAATTCAAATTACATTTTATTCTATTTCAGTGTTAAACAAGCTGTTTTTTAAAAAATAGTATTTGAATTTTAACATTCAGCAGTTGAATTTTAAAATTTTAATTTTAAAAATTCGATAATTAAAAGCTAAAATTAAATTTCAATTTAGTCTATTTCAAAAATTTAAATTACATTTTACATACATTACATTAAAATTTCAGTTTGAAAAGTCGCTATCTAAATAAATGTTAAAATTCAAATTCCATTTTATTCTATTTCAGTAATTCAAATTACATTTTATACTATTTCAGTGTTAAACAAAAAATAAATTTCAATTTATTTTATTTCAAGAATTTAGATTACATTTTACATACATTATATTAAAATTTCAATTTGAAAATTCTATTTCAAGAATTAAAATTACATTTTCTTCTATTTCAGTGTTAAACAAGCTATTTTTTAAAAAATAGTAGTTGAATTTTAGCATTCAGCAGTTGAATTTTAAAATTTCAATTTGAAAAGTCGCTATCTAATTAAATGCTAAAATTCAAATTCCATTTTATTCTATTTCAATATTTCAAATTACATTTTATTCTATTTCAGTGTTAAACAAATTTCAATTTGAAAAGTCGCTATCTAATTAAATGCTAAAATTCGAATTCCATTCTATTCTATTTCAAGAATTCAAATTACATTTTATTCTATTTCAGTGTTAAACAAAAATTAAATTTCAATTTATTCCATTTCAAAAAATTAAATTACATTTTACATACATTACTTAAAAATTTTAATTTGAAAAGTCGATACCTAATTAAATGCTAAAATTCAAATTCCATTCTATTCTATTTCAAGAATTCAAATTACATTTTATACTATTTCACTTTTAAACAAAAATTAAATTTCAATTTATTCTATTTCAAGAATTTAAATTACATTTTACATACAATAAATTAAGATTTCAATTTGAAATTGAAATTTCTATTTCAAGAATAAAATGGAATATTATTCTATTTCAAGAATTTAAATTACATTTTATTCTATTTCAGTGTTAAACAGAAATTAAATATCTATGTATTATAATTCAAGAATTTAAATTACATTTTACATACATTACATTAAAATTTCAATTTGGAAAGTCACTATCTAATTCAATGCTAAAATTCAAATTCCATTTTATTCTATTTCAAGAATTCAAATTACATTTTATTCTATTTCAGTGTTAAACAAGCTATTTTTTAAAAAAATAGTAGTTGAATTTTAGCATTCAGCAGTTGAATTTTAAATTTCAATTTTGAAAATTCCCTATTTAATTAAATGCTAAAATTAAATTTCAATTTATTCAATTTCAAGAATTTAAATTACTTTTTACATACATTACATAAATATTTCAGTTTGAATAGTCGCTATCTAATTAAATGCTAAAATTCAAATTCCATTTTAGTCTATTTCAAGAATTCAAATTACATTTCATTCTATTTCAGTGTTAAACAAATGTTCAATTTGAAAAGTGG
>CAWVNO010003037.1:10000-37500 GCA_963930645.1 Salticus scenicus
TCAATTTCCATTCGTAAATCTTTATTTTTTTTCTCCAATTCTTCGCAACGTTCCATGATTGGTTTAGCACAATTTAAACAATCTTGTTGTCTCCGGCTAGGTTCACGTTAAAATATAATTTTGAGTCTGAGAAAGTGAAATATATATCAAAAATATATAAAATTAAAAAATTATTTAAACTCTATATAAAAGATAAAAATATACAATAAAAAATATATATCAAAAACATAAAAAAAATTAATTTTCAATTTTCAAAAACTTTCCGAAAAACATTCCGTACTTGTATAGTGAAATTTCTTTAGTTTCTTAATAAGATTTTCTAACAGAGGATTTATTTTTTTAGCTCTGTAAACGTCGGTTAATAATCTTTGCGATGATCTGTTTGTATCAGAATAAAATACATTGAAGTCTTATCTAGAGCACTTTCGAATGAAGATGAATTGTAAGAATAGATTTTAAATTTTATTTTCTTACATAATAAAAAAGATTAATATGAATTTGCCGTTGATCTTTAAAATGAAAAAAAAGTAATTTTTCAGATTTTCTGGGTTTATTTATTTCATTGATAAATTATATTCCAAAATACTTTTTCTAAATCCCTACTATTTTGGACAAAAAAATTTTATGTAAAAAACAAAATATGTTATATCTTTTTTAAGCCCTGACGAAGGGTCGCGTCCGACCCGAAACAATTGTTGCGAATTTCTTATCGTGTTTATCCAAAGTTTTGCAATTATTAAGGCTGCACTTCTTTATGCAACCATAAAATAAAAATGTTTATTTTAATTTCTAATGTTAAAATATCAAAAACTTGTAAAATTTTAAAAAAAAGGACGTTTCTCAAAATCAGAAAACCCTGTTTCACATATAATTGTTATTGTCTGTAACATATATATAAATCATAAAGTTAACAAAAACGGAATGAATCTCATATAATTTTTACAAAACCGAAAACATAAAATTTAAATTTTTCTACACACATATATATATGAATTTTTATTTTTATTTTTGCAAATGTTTTTTCGATAATTTAATTTGTTGTCGTTTTTATTAATTTTTTTCTTTTTGTTAATCACGCCCACTTATCCTTTTTATTACTTTCTATTCAAAATTATATATATATATATATATATAATATTGACAATCATTATTTTCTACACAAATATATATCATAAAATTTAAATTTTCTATAAAAAACATAAAATTTTCTACAAAAAATTGAAATTTTCAATTTAAAAAATTGGTGACAAAAAACAGTGATGGGACTATAGAGTGAAATTTTTATTATTTGTTTAATAAGATTTTCTGACAGAGGATTTATTTTTTTAGCTCTGTAAACGTCGGTGAATAATATTTGAGATGATCTTTTTGTATCAGAATATAAAATACATTGCAGTCTTATCTAAAATGCTATGTACTATATATTTGATGAATTTGAATTGTAAGAATAGACTTTAAATTTTTACATAATAAAAAAGACCTTTGATCTTTTAAATGAAAAAAAGAAATAAATATTTACAATAATTGAAAAAAAATTTTGTTGATGGCTTTATAAATAGTTATTCGAAATGTTTATTTGAAGAATGGATACATTTATTAATAAAAAAAAAATTCTAAAAATCTTTCGAATACAATTTTTTCTAAAATCTTTAGAATAACCTCGCTCCAGATTTACCAAAAAATTTATAAAAGTGATATACATAATAGGCGAGATCTTAAAATTATAAATGACAATTGACAGGGTAGGGTTAATATAAAATCTCGATCTAAAGATTTTTTTTTAAATATATCATTAAAAATTACAATTATATTATTTGTTATGATTCAAAAAAGAAGGATTGAACCACATTTTCTCTATCTGAAACACAACGCTTGTAAAAATCTCGCACATTTTCAATTTGATCAGACGCTACTAAAGAGCCGCTTAAACGTTCTTCCTTGTGTAATTTTTGGAAATTTTTTGAAAGCATTTCGTCATCTAAATATTTTTCTGGAGCGTGGTAGCAAGGACAAGTATCAGGTCCCTCTTTTGCATCGTCCATACACAATTATTTAAGTGCAATTCATCTCTTTTGTTCAAGAGAAATTTCAAGCGACTGTTATAACGACGAGATAATACTTCGAAATGCAAAATATTAACTCGATTATTGCAAATCTTGTACTTTTTTCGCAGAGTATCTAAATATGTAGTAGTCATGTTGAAATGATTTAGAAACGACAAGTCATATATATATATCCACTTTTATTCACCAATAATTTTAAACAAAAAAATAAAAAGACAGACTTATTGATTAAACAACTTCTTTATTTCCGTTATTTTGGCTGAAAAAGTTCCAGTGAAAATTGTCATTTTATATGTCAGAATTTGAAAAAACAAAAAAGGGAGGGGCCGAGTTATATGAAAAAGATTTGTTACCAACTAAAGTTAAAATAGTCATTTTATATGTCAGAATTTGAAAAAAAAAAAAAAAAAAAAAAAGGTTTCAAATTAATCAACGTAATTTTTTTTTAAATTTTAAAAATTTTTTTAAAGGGTAATACTTCTTTACTTTATTTTATTTTTATTTTAATATTTTTTTATAAAAAGATATAACTATATAAAAGCGACTTTTATTACAAATAACAATTATTAACGACAAAAATGGATATAAAATTGCAAATGATTTTGATAATCTAAAAATATATCTCAACCATTATCAGATTTTATAATTTTGATATTAAATTGATTGAACTTTCACATTATGTTTTAAAGTTAATATACGGTAAAAAAAATAATTATTACGAGGTGCAAGGCAGCTGGTAATAATTATTTTAATAAAATATATATTTATAATATTATATGCCTTTAAATATAATAATATAATATTTATAATATTATATGCATTTAAAAAATATTAAAAGTTATTAATAATTGTTATTATTAAATGTAAAAAATATTAAAAGTTATTATTAATTGTTATTATTAAATGTAAAAAATATTAAAAGTTATTATTAATTGTTATTATTAAATGTAAAAAATATTAAAAGTTATTATTAATTGTTATTATTAAATGTAAAAAATATTAAAAGTTATTATTAATTGTTATTATTAAATTTAAAAAATATTAAAAGTTATTATTAATTGTTATTATTAAATGTAAAAAATATTAAAAGTTATTATTAACTGTTATTTTTAAATGTAAAAAATATTAAAAGTTATTATTAATTGTTATTTTTAAATGTAAAAAATATTAAAAGTTATTATTAATTGTTATTATTAAATGTAAAAAATATTAATAGTTATTAATAAATGTAAAAAATATTAAAAGTTATTATTAATTGTTATTATTAAATGTAAAAAATATTAAAAGTTATCATTAATTGTTATTATTAAATGTAAACAATATTAAAAGTTATTAATAAATGTAAAAAATATTAAAAGTTATTAATAAATGTAAAAAATATTAAAAGTTATTATTAATTGTTATTATTAAATGTAAAAAATATTAAAAGTTATTATTAATTGTTATTATTAAATGTAAAAAATATTAAAAGTTATTAATAAATGTAAAAAATATTAAAAGTTATTAATAAATGTAAAAAATATTAAAAGTTATTAATAAATGTAAAAAATATTAAAAGTTATTATTAATTGTTATTATTAAATGTAAAAAATATTAAAATTTATTATTAATTGTTATTTTTAAATGTAAAAAATATTAAAAGTTATTATTAATTGTTATTATTAAATGTAAAAAATATTAAAAGTTATTAATAAATGTAAAAAATATTAAAAGTTATTATTAATTGTTATTATTAAATGTAAAAAATATTAAAATTTATTATTAATTGTTATTTTTAAATGTAAAAAATATTAAAAGTTATTATTAATTGTTATTATTAAATGTAAAAAATATTAAAAGTTATTAATAAATGTAAAAAATATTAAAAGTTATTAATAAATATAAAAAATATTAAAAGTATTTATTAATTGTTATTATTAAATGTAAAATATATTAAAAGTTATTATTAAAATTATTATTAAATGTAAAAAATATTAAAAGTTATTATTAATTGTTATTATTAAATGTAAAAAATATTAAAAGTTATTAATAATTGTTATTATTAAATGTAAAAAATATTAAATCTTATTATTAATTGTTATTATTAAATGTAAAAAATATTAAAAGTTATTGTTATTATTAAATGTAAAAAATAATAAAAGTTATTATTAATTGTTATTATTAAATGTAAAAAATAATAAAAGTTATTATTAATTGTTATTATTAAATGTAAAAAATAATAAAAGTTATTATTAATTGTTATTATTAAATGTAAAAAATATTAAAAGTTGTTATTGTTATTATTAAATGTAAAAAATAATAAAAGTTATTATTAATTGTTATTATTAAATGTAAAAAATATTAAAAGTTATTTTTTATTGTTATTATTAAATGTAAAAAATATTAAAAGTTATTAATAATTGTTATTATTAAATGTAAAAAATATTAAAAGTTATTATTAAACGTAAAAAATATTAAAAGTTATTAATAAATGTTATTATTAAATGTAAAAAATATTAAAAGTTATTATTAATTGTTATTATTAAATGTAAAAAATATTAAAAGTTATTATTAATTGTTATTATTAAATGTAAAAAATATTAAAAGTTATTAATAATTGTTATATATAACAGGCATCGTTGCGATTATCAAGGTACCAACCCGGTTTCATTATTCGAATCGCATATATAAATCCAAAAAATTCATCATAGGGAATTGACCAAAGATTAGGATTTGATAATTTTTCGTGAAAATCGGGTGAATTTAATAACGTTAGTTTATCATGAAGTGCAACATACTCATTAAAAAGAATTGATAGCACATGCTTATTTAAATCAAAAAGGGTAATCGGACTAGGCATACTTGAAAAATATTTTGATATTTTACACTGATGGAAACGGTTATAAAATATATACCATAAATATATTTTCTTTTTTTTTAAACAAAATTACATTTCATCATTTTTAGATTATTTAATATCTAACATTTTACAATTTTTTTGATTTCATAATATTAGATATTATAATTTTTTCATTTAATTATTTTAAACATTTCAGAATTATAAATTTTTAAATTTTTAAAATAATTTAAAAATTAAAAAAAACGAAAAATTTGAAAATTTAAATTTTGAAAAACAAAAATTTTAAATTTAAATTTTTGAAATGTAAAATTTTTCAAAAGTAAAAATTTTGAAATTAAACTTTTGAAAAGTAAAAATTTTGAAATTAAAATTTTCAAAAGTAAAAATTTTGAAATTAAAATTTTGAAAAGTAAAAATTTTGAAATTAAAATTTTGAAAAGTAAAAATTTTGAAATTAAAATTTTGAAAAGTACAAAGGTTTTAAAGTAAAAAATTTTTAAAGTAAAAAAATTTTTAAAGTAAAAAATTTTGAAAAGTAAAAATTTTGAAAAGTAAAAATTTTGAAAATCAAAAATTTGAAAATCAAAAATTTGAAAATCAAAAATTTGAAAAACAAAAATTTTGAAAAACAAAAATTTTGAAAACAAAAATTTAAAATCTAAAAACTAAATCTATTTTAGATTTTCAAAATTTTATGTTTTCAAATTTTTATGTTTTCAAATTTTTAGATTTTCAAATTTTCTTGTTTTTCAAATTGAAAATCTAAAATTTTGAAAATCTAAAATTTTAAAAAACAAAAAAATTTTGAAAATCTAAAATTTTGAAAATCAAAAAAATTTGAAAATCTAAAATTTTGGAAATCTAAAATTTTGAAAAACAAAAAAATTGAAAATCTAAAATTTTGAAAAACAAAAAATATGAAAATCTAATTTAGAAAACAAAAATTAAAAATCTAAAAACATAAATAAAAAATATTATAAACTAAAAAAAAAAAAAAAAAAAAAAAAAAAAAAAAAAAAAAATTTTTTTTTTTTTTTTTTTTTTTTTTTTTTTTTTTTAGTTTATAATATTTTTTATTTTTGTTTTTAGATTTTAGATTTCATAAATTTATATTTCCAATTTTTTGTTTTTCAAAATTTTAGATTTTCAAATTTTTTGTTTTTCAAAATTTTAGATTTTCAAATTTTTTGTTTTTCAAAATTTTAGATTTTCAAATTTTTCGTTTTTCAAAATTTTAGATTTTCAAATTTTTTGTTTTTCAAAATTTTAGATTTTCAAATTTTTTGTTTTTCAAAATTTTAGATTTTCAAATTTTTTGTTTTTCAAAATTTTAGATTTTCAAATTTTTTGTTTTTCAAAATTTTAGATTTTCAAATTTTTTGTTTTTCAAAATTTTAGATTTTCAAATTTTTTGTTTTTCAAAATTTTAGATTTTCAAATTTTTTGTTTTTCAAAATTTTAGATTTTCAAATTTTTTGTTTTTCAAAATTTTAGATTTTCAAATTTTAGATTTTCAAAAGTTATATTTCAATTTTAGATTTTCAAAATTTTAGATTTTCAATTTTTAGATTTTCAAAATTTTAGATTTTCAATTTTTAGATTTTCAAAATTTTAGATTTTCAATTTTTAGATTTTCAAAATTTTAGATTTTCAATTTTTAGATTTTCAAAATTTTAGATTTTCAATTTTTTGTTTTTCAAAATTTTAGATTTTTAAATTTTTTTGTTTTTCAAAATTTTTTGCAAAGTAAAATTTTTGAAAATCTAAAATTTTTACTTTGAAAATCTTATCCTATTGTACTAATATAAACTTTATCTGTAACAGATCTTTATTTTTTCATATTCATGTTTTTTTCGTAAAAAAATATATCATATTTTATTTATCATATATTTATATATTCTTTTTTTTTCATCTTTATCTCTCCTGTAAAAAAAGATATTCTTTTTTATAGATTCATAAAATTAAAATTTAATGAACATATTAGTATGACAGGACAGTTTACATCATTATCAAATTTAAAGTTTTGAATTTTAATTATGAGAAATAAGAATTATCCTGTCGTACTAATATAAATATTATTTGATCTTTATTTTCTTTTTTTGAGATCCATATTTTTTGCTTCTTGTTCAAAGTAAAAAAATCTTATATATTCTCTTTTCAATTCATTTTTTAAAAATATATCATACTTTTTCCATCAGTTCTTTTTTTATATAATTTCTTTTTTTCATATTTATTGTGAAAGAACACAGCAATAACTATTATTTATTTTAAAAACATTTCTACAAAAACATCTCAATTAGACAAGATAATGGACAAAAAAAGTTAAAAACAATTACAATCACAATCTTCGAAATTTACAGCATGAAATATTTTAAAGTACATAGACCTGCCAAACAATCTTTATCATGACACTTGGTACATATGATTTTATCACATTAAAATAATTAACAGTTCATGTTTAATTTAAAATGTTTCTGTGTACGTATAAACAAAGTTTCAATTTTAAACTTTTTGCAATAATGTTTTAAATATTTTTTCCATGAGTTTGGACACTGTTTAACACCAATTATACGTTTGAATGTTCCTAGAGAAAATGCATCAAATTGTTTAATAAAATGCTAAAATTCAAATTTTATTTTTTAAAAATAGATTTTAAAAATTAGACAAAAATTGGTCAAAAATGTGTCAAAAGAGGTAGACGTACTTGTATAGTGAAATTTTTATTAGTTGTTTAATAAGATTTTTTGACGGAGGATTTATTTCTTTAGCTCTGTAAACGTCTGTGAATAAATATTTGTGATGAGTTTCAAAAATCCATCCAGACATAAAATACATTGCAGCCTACTTTAAAATATATAAACGTGGGTTTTACAAAATGTTTATTCAATATCATTAAATAAAATCTTACATTATTACGATAATCTTTAAAAAATATTTTTTTTAATTTAAAAAATGTAGGGGTAATAAATATTGAGAACTAAAATAATATTTAAACATTTACAGATTTTTTTAAATTGAACATTTTCGATTTTTGTATTTATTAAAAAAATAACGACATGTATGTAAAATAATTTCCCCCTCGGCATAACTCACAATTATACTGTTTTATAAGTACCGCGCGCTAGCCAATTGCGCTACTGGGGACATTAAAAAAACATTACAATCTTATCCTGAAAAAGTTTGAAATGTATTTAAGTTTTAATTTTTATATATTTAAAATTCCAAGCCTAGTATATTTATTTATAAACCATGATAAATACATAATTACAAAATTATGATTCATATTTAGCCAATCTTCTTTTTAGCTCAACAATTTTGGTCTCTCTCAAGTATTTAATTTTACTCCATAACTGTTTCCTTGAAGCTATCCTTGAAGTAACTCTTCCACTGTTTTCAATTTATATTTCAATTCTCTAATTTCTTCTTCGTCACTCGTAAATTCTCAAATTTGCTTTTCAATTCCCTGATTTCTTCTTCATGTCGCTGTTCGGTTTGCATTCGTAAATTCTCTAAAACTCTAATTTTTTTCTCCAATTCTTCACAACGTTCCATGATTGGTTTAGCACAATTTAAACAATCTTGTTGTTTTTCGCACATAGGTGTAAACTCAAAACATTGCAATTTTGAATCTTTTTCCGACGATGGTCTTTTTCAATTTTCTCTTTTTGCATCAGCCGATATTTAAATTTTTTATAACATTTTAACAAATGGTCCGCAGCGTCATTTTTTTTCTCGAATTTAACTTTACCCCAACACCAAACACAACATTTTTTAGCATTCATGTTGTCCATACAATCTTTTGTACAATGTTTTTCATATTCTTTTGACAAAAGACTTATTCCACATTTAGGACATGGAAAACGAACGGTGTCTCGAGAAAGAACTTTACGGTATCGATCTATTTTGTTGCGACTTTGTGTAAAATCGAAAAATTGTAATTCTTGTGGTGATTTGTTTTGCAGTTACACAGTATTTAAATTTCTTAAAACATTTTAACAAATGGTCCGCAGCTTCATATTTTTTCTTGAATTTCTCAACTCCAAAACACCAAACACAACATTTTTTAGCATTCATGTTATGTGTCGTACAATGTGTTTCATATTCTTTTAACAAAAGACTTATTCCACATTTAGGACATGGAAAACGAACGGTGTCTCGAGAAAGAACTTTACGGTATCGATCTATTTTGTTGCGAGCCATCACACAACGTTAAAATATAATTTTGAGTCTGAGAAAGTGAAATATATATCAAAAATATATAAAATTAAAACATAATTTAAATTCTATATAAAAGATAAAAATATACATCAAAAAATATAAAATTTTCTACAAAAATTTTTAAATTTAAATTTTAAAGAAGCGTGACAAATAATGTAAATTTTCAATTGAAAGACGTGACAAATAATGTGTAAAAAAAGGTAGATGCGACTATAGAGTGAAATTTTTATTATTTGTTTAATAAGATTTTCTGACAGAGGATTTATTTTTTTAGCTCTGTAAACGTCGGTGAATAATATTTGAGATGATCTTTTTGTATCAGAATATAAAATACATTGCAGCCTTATCTAAAATGCTATATACTATATATTTGATGAAGTTGAATTGTAAGAATAGACTTTAAATTTTTACATAATAAAAAAGACATTTGATCTTTTAAATGAAAAAAAGAAATAAATGTTTACAATAATTGAAAAAAATTTTTTGTTGATGGCTTTATAAATAGTTATTCGAAATGTTTATTTGAAGAATGGATTCAGTTATTAATAATTGTTATTATTAAATGTAAAAAAAATATTAAAAGTTATTATTAATTGTTATTATTAAATGTAAAAAATATTAAAAGTTATTAATAATTGTTATTATTAAATGTAAAAAAATATTAAAAGTTATTATTAATTGTTATTATTTAATGTAAAAAATATTAAAAGTTATTATTAATTGTTATTATTAAATGTAAAAAATATTAAAAGTTATTATTAATTGTTATTATTAAATGTAAAAAATATAAAAAGTTATTAATAATTGTTATTATTAAATGTAAAAAATATTAAAAGTTATTATTAATTGTTATTATTAAATATAAAAAAATATTAAAAGTTATTATTAATTGTTATTATTAAATGTAAAAAATATTAAAAGTTATTAATAATTGTTATTATTAAATGTAAAAAATATTAAAAGTTATTAATAAATGTAAAAAATATTAAAAGTTATTATTAATTGTTATTATTAAATGTAAAAAATATTAAAAGTTATTATTAATTGTTATTATTAAATGTAAAAAATATTAAAAGTTATTTTTTATTGTTATTATTAAATGTAAAAAATATTAAAAGTTATTAATAATTGTTAATATTAAATGTAAAAAAGATTAAGAATATTATTAAATGTAAAAAATATTAAAAGTTATTAATAATTGTTAATATTAAATGTAAAAAAGATTAAAAATATTATTAAATGTAAAAAATATTAAAAGTTATTATTAATTGTTATTATTAAATGTAAAAAATATTAAAAGTTATTATTAATTGTTATTATTAAATGTAAAAAATATTAAAAGTTATTATTAATTGTTATTATTAAATGTAAAAATTATTAAAAGTTATTATTAATTGTTATTATTAAATGTAAAAAATATTAAATGTATTATTAAATGTAAAAAATATTAAAAGTTATTATTAATTGTTATTTTTAAATGTAAAAAATATTAAAAGTTACTATTAATTGTTATTATTAAATGTAAAAAATATTAAAAGTTATTATTAATTGTTATTAAATGTAAAAAATATTAAAAGTTATTAATAATTGTTATTATTAAATGTAAAAAATATTAAAAGTTTTTATTAATTGTTATTATTAAATGTAAAAAATATTAAAAGTTATTATTAATTTTTATCATTAAATGTAAAAAATATTAAAAGTTATTATTAATTGTTATTATTAAATGTGAAAAATATTAAAAGTTATTTTTTATTGTTATTATTAAATGTAAAAAATATTAAAAGTTATTAATAATTGTTATTATTAAATGTAAAAAATATTAAAAGTTATTATTAAACGTAAAAAATATTAAAAGTTATTAATAAATGTTATTATTAAATGTAAAAAATATTAAAAGTTATTATTAATTGTTATTATTAATTGTTATTATTAAATGTAAAAAATATTAAAAGTTATTATTAATTGTTATTATTAAATGTAAAAAATATTAAAAGTTATTAATAATTGTTATATATAACAGGCATCGTTGCGATTATCAAGGTACCAACCCGGTTTCATTATTCGAATCGCATATATAAATCCAAAAAATTCATCATAGGGAATTGACCAAAGATTAGGATTTGATAATTTTTCGTGAAAATCGGGTGAATTTAATAACGTTAGTTTATCATGAAGTGCAACATACTCATTAAAAAGAATTGATAGC
The DNA here is from genome assembly GCA_963930645.1 of Salticus scenicus. Taxonomy (NCBI): domain Eukaryota; kingdom Metazoa; phylum Arthropoda; class Arachnida; order Araneae; family Salticidae; genus Salticus; species Salticus scenicus. The sequence goes on from CAWVNO010003037.1 coordinate 21,330, forward strand.
ACATGCTTATTTAAATCAAAAAGGGTAATCGGACTAGGCATACTTGAAAAATATTTTGATATTTTACACTGATGGAAACGGTTATAAAATATATACCATAAATATATTTTCTTTTTTTTTAAACAAAATTACATTTCATCATTTTTAGATTAATTAATATCTAACATTTTACAATTTTTTTGATTTCATAATATTAGATATTATAATTTTTTCATTTAATTATTTTAAACATTTCAGAATTATAAATTTTTAAATTTTTAAAATAATTTAAAAATTAAAAAAAACGAAAAATTTGAAAATTTAAATTTTGAAAAACAAAAATTTAAAATTTAAATTTTTGAAATGTAAAATTTTTCAAAAGTAAAAATTTTGAAATTAAACTTTTGAAAAGTAAAAATTTTGAAATTAAAATTTTGAAAAGTAAAAATTTTGAAATTAAAATTTTGAAAAGTAAAAATTTTGAAATTAAAATTTTGAAAAGTAAAAATTTTGAAATTAAAATTTTGAAAAGTACAAAGGTTTTAAAGTAAAAAATTTTTAAAGTAAAAAATTTTTAAAGTAAAAAATTTTGAAAAGTAAAAATTTTGAAAAGTAAAAATTTTGAAAATCAAAAATTTGAAAATCAAAAATTTGAAAATCAAAAATTTGAAAAACAAAAATTTTGAAAAACAAAAATTTTGAAAACAAAAATTTAAAATCTAAAAACTAAATCTAAAATCTAAAAACATAAATAAAAAATAATTATAAACTTAAAAAAAAAAAAAAAAAAAAAAAAAAAAAAAAAAAAATTTTTTTTTTTTTTTTTTTTTTTTTTTTTTTTTTTTTTTTTTTTAGTTTATAAACATATATTATCAAAATTTTAGATTTTCATATTTTTTGTTTTTCAAAATTTTAGATTTTCAAATTTTTGATTTTCAAATTTTTGATTTTCAAATTTTTGATTTTCAAATTTTTGTTTTTCAAAATTTTAGATTTTCAAAATTTTAGATTTTCAAAATTTTAGATTTTCAAAATTTTATGTTTTCAAATTTTTATGTTTTCAAATTTTTAGATTTTCAAATTTTCTTGTTTTTCAAATTGAAAATCTAAAATTTTGAAAATCTAAAATTTTAAAAAACAAAAAAATTTTGAAAATCTAAAATTTTGAAAATCAAAAAAATTTGAAAATCTAAAATTTTGGAAATCTAAAATTTTGAAAAACAAAAAAATTGAAAATCTAAAATTTTGAAAAACAAAAAATATGAAAATCTAATTTAGAAAACAAAAATTAAAAATCTAAAAACATAAATAAAAAATATTATAAACTAAAAAAAAAAAAAAAAAAAAAAAAAAAAAAAAAAAAAATTTTTTTTTTTTTTTTTTTTTTTTTTTTTTTTTTTTTTTTTTAGTTTATAATATTTTTTATTTTTGTTTTTAGATTTTAGATTTCATAAATTTATATTTCCAATTTTTTGTTTTTCAAAATTTTAGATTTTCAAATTTTTTGTTTTTCAAAATTTTAGATTTTCAAATTTTTTGTTTTTCAAAATTTTAGATTTTCAAATTTTTTGTTTTTCAAAATTTTAGATTTTCAAATTTTTTGTTTTTCAAAATTTTAGATTTTCAAATTTTTTGTTTTTCAAAATTTTAGATTTTCAAATTTTAGATTTTCAAAAGTTATATTTCAATTTTAGATTTTCAAAATTTTAGATTTTCAATTTTTAGATTTTTAAAATTTTAGATTTTCAATTTTTAGATTTTCAAAATTTTAGATTTTCAATTTTTAGATTTTCAAAATTTTAGATTTTCAATTTTTAGATTTTCAAAATTTTAGATTTTCAATTTTTTGTTTTTCAAAATTTTAGATTTTTAAATTTTTTTGTTTTTCAAAATTTTTTGCAAAGTAAAATTTTTGAAAATCTAAAATTTTTACTTTGAAAATCTTATCCTATTGTACTAATATAAACTTTATCTGTAACAGATCTTTATTTTTTCATATTCATGTTTTTTTCGTAAAAAAATATATCATATTTTATTTATCATATATTTATATATTCTTTATCTTTATCTCTCCTGTAAAAAAAGATATTCTTTTTTATAGATTCATAAAATTAAAATTTAATGAACATATTAGTATGACAGGACAGTTTACATCATTATCAAATTTAAAGTTTTGAATTTTAATTATGAGAAATAAGAATTATCCTGTCGTACTAATATAAATATTATTTGATCTTTATTTTCTTTTTTTGAGATCCATATTTTTTGCTTCTTGTTCAAAGTAAAAAAATCTTATATATTCTCTTTTCAATTCATTTTTTAAAAATATATCATACTTTTTCCATCAGTTCTTTTTTTATATAATTTCTTTTTTTCATATTTATTGTGAAAGAACACAGCAATAACTATTATTTATTTTAAAAACATTTCTACAAAAACATCTCAATTAGACAAGATAATGGACAAAAAAAGTTAAAAACAATTACAATCACAATCTTCGAAATTTACAGCATGAAATATTTTAAAGTACATAGACCTGCCAAACAATCTTTATCATGACACTTGGTACATATGATTTTATCACATTAAAATAATTAACAGTTACTCTTTTCATGTTTAATTTAAAATGTTTCTGTGTACGTATAAACAAAGTTTCAATTTTAAACTTTTTGCAATAATGTTTTAAATATTTTTTCCATGAGTTTGGACACTGTTTAACACCAATTATACGTTTGAATGTTCCTAGAGAAAATGCATCAAATTGTTTAATAAAATGCTAAAATTCAAATTTTATTTTTTAAAAATAGATTTTAAAAATTAGACAAAAATTGGTCAAAAATGTGTCAAAAGAGGTAGACGTACTTGTATAGTGAATTTTTTATTGGTTTTTTTTATTAGTTTCTTAATAAGATATTTTGACAGATCTTTAGCTCTGACAGATCTGGTGAATAAATATTTGTGATGAGTTTCAAAAATCCATCCAGACACAAAATACATTGCAGTCTACTTTAAAATATATAAACGTGGGTTTTACAAAATGTTTATTCAATATCGTTAAATAAAATCTTACGTTATTATGATAATTATTAAAAAAATATTTTTTTTTTACTTTAAAAAATGTAGGAGTAATAAATAATGAGAACTAAAAAAATATTTAAACATTTACAGATTTATTTATTTATTATTATTATTATTTATTTTTTTTTTAATTGAATGTTTTCGATTTTTGTATTTATTAAAAAATAATGACATGTATATAAAATAATTTCCCCTTTGGCATAACTCACAATTATACTGTTTTATAAATACCACGCGTTAGCCAATTGCGCTACTGGGGACATTAAAAAAAGCATTATAACCTTATCCTGAAAAAGTTTGAAATGTATTTAAGTTTAAATTTTTTTGTATATTAAAAATTCCAGTGCTGATATATTTATTTATAAACCATGATAAATATATAATTACAAAATTATGATTCATATTTAGACAATTTTCTTTTTAACTCAACAATTTCCGTCTTTCTCAAATATTCTATTTTACTCCATCCCTTGAAGTTATCTATTTCTCCTTGAAGTGACTCTTCCACGGTTTTCAATTTATATTTCAATTCTCTAATTTTTTCTTCGTCACTCATAAATTCTCAAATTTGCTTTTCAATTCCCTTATTTCGTCTTCGTCCATTCGTAAATTCTAGAGTTAGAGTTTCGTAAATTCTAGAGAATAGAGTTTTCGACAGAGTTACCGCAGCATATTTTGAAAATAAAATTAATAGAATTTTTGTCGTCGATAATAAATCCTATTTCCTAAGTAATAAAGTTTGCAATAGTTTTTCAAAATTATTTTTAACAGGGTTAAAATATGTTAACTTTTCTTACTTTTCAACGAATGATAATAACTTGAAACTGCATAATATGTGTTCTAAATGTGTAAAATTATTTTTTATGGGGAAGAGATTTTAATTAATAGAACTTACAAGAAAATATGTTTGCGTAATCCGCGATCGCTTGTGCAAAATGACTATTATTGGTGTCACTTATGTAAACAAACACCTTTATTCCAAGTATTAACTGCCAAAGATTATGTGAAACTTTACAAAACAACCGTCTATCCCATCAAAGTTCAAAAGTATAAAATTTGTAAATATGATATGATCAAATTAAATAAATTTTTTATTTACATTTTTACATTTCATAATTTTACATTTTCAAAAATGTATTTTCTTTTTTATATAAAAATATTCGAATTTAAATATAATTTATTATTTAGTTATTTAAAATATCTTTTAAATATTATCATTTTTTAAAAAATATAAAATTTTTTTAATTCAATAAAAGTTCAAATCGACAGTTTAGTTTTCATTTGACATTTTATAAATAGTTTTTTTTTAAACTATGTTGTCATGTCGAGTATAAATAGAGGTTCAGAAAAAATAGCAGAGATCATAACGATGAACTGCATTCAATGTTCAGCAAACTCATCTACGTTGATGAAAGGTTAAAATTGTCATTTTATATATCAGAATTTGAAAAACAAAAAAAAAGGGGGGGGTTTCAAATTAATCAATGTAATTTTCTTTGAAATTTCCAATTTTTTAATGGGGAAATAAAAAGATGTTATTTTACAAGTCATTTTAAATAGATGTATTCTTTAAATTTATCAGATTTCGTATTCGACAAAATGTATATGAAAATTTAACAGATTTCATTTGAAACTGAAATAAAAACAAAAAGCTTTCACTAAAACTATATTTTTTTATTAGATAATTAGAGAAAGTAATCTCGATATTATAGTATATTAAAACTCTTCTGATATATTTTGGGCACTTTTATTCAATGTCAAATGAAAACAAAACTGTCGATTTGAATTTTTATTGAATTAAAAAAATAATAATATTTATCCTTATTGAAAAATAACTAAATAATAAATTATATTTAAATTTGAAAATTTTTATATCTAAAAGAAAATATGTTTGATTAATCAAGAGCTTTTCTCTTAAGACTTAATATATAACCTCTAGGTTATTCTAAAGATTTTAGAAAAAAATTGTATTAATAAATGGATCTTCTGATTTGTTCTTCAAATAAACATTTTATTTGTTTCGAATAACTATTTATAAAGCCATCAACAACATTTTTTTTTTCAATTATTGAAAACATTTATTTCTTTTTTTCATTTATAAGATCAACAGCAAATTCATATTAATCTTTTTTATTATGTAAGAAAATAAAATTTCAAGTCTATTCTAACAAATTCATCTTCATCAAATATATAGTACATAGTACGAAACATTGTGCTAATTCACTCTAGATAAGGGTGCAATGTATTTTATATAGTGAAAAGATTGCTTCTTGTACAAAAAGATGAAACTCATGTGCATCACAAAGATTATTCACCGACGTTTGCAGAGCTACATAAATCCTCTGTCAGAAAATCTTATTAAGAACTAATAAAAATTCACTCTACAAGTTGGCTTACTTTTTTGTCTTACTTTTTTTTTAAATTGAAAATTTAAATTTGAAATTTTATGTTTTATATACATATATTTTTTATGTATATTTTTATCTTTTATATAGAGTTTAAATTATTTTTTAATTTTATACATTTTTGATATATATTTTTTGTAGAAAATTTAAATTTTATATATTTTTGATATATATATATATATATTTCACTTTCTCAGACTCAAAATTGTATTTTAACGTTGTGTGATGGCTCGCAACAAAAATAGATCGATACTATAAAGTTCTTTCTCGAGACACTGTTAAATTTTCGTGTCCTAAATGTGGAATAAGTCTTTTGTCAAAAGAGTATGATAAACATTGTACAAAATATTGTACAGACAACATGAATGCTAAAAAATGTTGTGTTTGGAGTTGAGAAATTCAAGAAAAAAATGGACGCTGCGGACCATTTGTTAAAATGTTATAAGAAATTTAAATATCGGCTTACGCAAAAAGAGAAAATTGTAAAAGACCATCATCAGTAAAAGATACAAAATTGCAATATTTTGAGTGTGCGAAAAACAACAAGATTGTTTAAATTGTACTAAACCAATCATGGAACGTTGCGAAGAAATTGAAGAAAAAAATTAGAGTTTTAAAGAATTTACGAATGGACGAAGACGAAATAAGGGAATTGAAAAGCAAATTTGAGAATTTATGAGTGACGAAGAAAAAATTAGAGAATTGAAATATAAATTGAAAACCGTGGAAGAGTCACTTCAAGGAGAAATAGATAACTTCAAGGGATGGAGTAAAATAGAATATTTGAGAAAGACGGAAATTGTTGAGTTAAAAAGAAAATTGTCTAAATATGAATCATAATTTTGTAATTATATATTTATCATGGTTTATAAATAAATATATCAGCACTGGAATTTTTAATATACAAAAAAATTTAAACTTAAATACATTTCAAACTTTTTCAGGATAAGGTTATAATGCTTTTTTTAATGTCCCCAGTAGCGCAATTGGCTAACGCGTGGTATTTATAAAACAGTATAATTGTGAGTTATGCCAAAGGGGAAATTATTTTATATACATGTCATTATTTTTTAATAAATACAAAAATCGAAAACATTCAATTAAAAAAAAAATAAATAATAATAATAATAAATAAATAAATCTGTAAATGTTTAAATATTTTTTTAGTTCTCATTATTTATTACTCCTACATTTTTTAAAGTAAAAAAAAAATATTTTTTTAATAATTATCATAATAACGTAAGATTTTATTTAACGATATTGAATAAACATTTTGTAAAACCCACGTTTATATATTTTAAAGTAGACTGCAATGTATTTTGTGTCTGGATGGATTTTTGAAACTCATCACAAATATTTATTCACCAGATCTGTCAGAGCTAAAGATCTGTCAAAATATCTTATTAAGAAACTAATAAAAAAAACCAATAAAAAATTCACTATACAAGTACGTCTACCTCTTTTGACACATTTTTGACCAATTTTTGTCTAATTTTTAAAATCTATTTTTAAAAAATAAAATTTGAATTTTAGCATTTTATTAAACAATTTGATGCATTTTCTCTAGGAACATTCAAACGTATAATTGGTGTTAAACAGTGTCCAAACTCATGGAAAAAATATTTAAAACATTATTGCAAAAAGTTTAAAATTGAAACTTTGTTTATACGTACACAGAAACATTTTAAATTAAACATGAACTGTTAATTATTTTAATGTGATAAAATCATATGTACCAAGTGTCATGATAAAGATTGTTTGGCAGGTCTATGTACTTTAAAATATTTCATGCTGTAAATTTCGAAGATTGTGATTGTAATTGTTTTTAACTTTTTTTGTCCATTATCTTGTCTAATTGAGATGTTTTTGTAGAAATGTTTTTAAAATAAATAATAGTTATTGCTGTGTTCTTTCACAATAAATATGAAAAAAAGAAATTATATAAAAAAAGAACTGATGGAAAAAGTATGATATATTTTTAAAAAATGAATTGAAAAGAGAATATATAAGATTTTTTTACTTTGAACAAGAAGCAAAAAATATGGATCTCAAAAAAAGAAAATAAAGATCAAATAATATTTATATTAGTACGACAGGATAATTCTTATTTCTCATAATTAAAATTCAAAACTTTAAATTTGATAATGATGTAAACTGTCCTGTCATACTAATATGTTCATTAAATTTTAATTTTATGAATCTATAAAAAAGAATATCTTTTTTTACAGGAGAGATAAAGATGAAAAAAAAAGAATATATAAATATATGATAAATAAAATATGATATATTTTTTTACGAAAAAAACATGAATATGAAAAAATAAAGATCTGTTACAGATAAAGTTTATATTAGTACAATAGGATAAGATTTTCAAAGTAAAAATTTTAGATTTTCAAAAATTTTACTTTGCAAAAAATTTTGAAAAACAAAAAAATTTAAAAATCTAAAATTTTGAAAAACAAAAAATTGAAAATCTAAAATTTTGAAAATCTAAAAATTGAAAATCTAAAATTTTGAAAATCTAAAAATTGAAAATCTAAAATTTTGAAAATCTAAAAATTGAAAATCTAAAATTTTGAAAATCTAAAAATTGAAAATCTAAAATTTTGAAAATCTAAAATTGAAATATAACTTTTGAAAATCTAAAATTTGAAAATCTAAAATTTTGAAAAACAAAAAATTTGAAAATCTAAAATTTTGAAAAACAAAAAATTTGAAAATCTAAAATTTTGAAAAACAAAAAATTTGAAAATCTAAAATTTTGAAAAACAAAAAATTTGAAAATCTAAAATTTTGAAAAACAAAAAATTTGAAAATCTAAAATTTTGAAAAACAAAAAATTTGAAAATCTAAAATTTTGAAAAACAAAAAATTTGAAAATCTAAAATTTTGAAAAACGAAAAATTTGAAAATCTAAAATTTTGAAAAACAAAAAATTTGAAAATCTAAAATTTTGAAAAACAAAAAATTTGAAAATCTAAAATTTTGAAAAACAAAAAATTGGAAATATAAATTTATGAAATCTAAAATCTAAAAACAAAAATAAAAAATATTATAAACTAAAAAAAAAAAAAAAAAAAAAAAAAAAAAAAAAAAAAAAAAAAATTTTTTTTTTTTTTTTTTTTTTTTTTTTTTTTTTTTTTTTTTTTAGTTTATAATATTTTTTATTTATGTTTTTAGATTTTTAATTTTTGTTTTCTAAATTAGATTTTCATATTTTTTGTTTTTCAAAATTTTAGATTTTCAATTTTTTTGTTTTTCAAAATTTTAGATTTCCAAAATTTTAGATTTTCAAATTTTTTTGATTTTCAAAATTTTAGATTTTCAAAATTTTTTTGTTTTTTAAAATTTTAGATTTTCAAAATTTTAGATTTTCAATTTGAAAAACAAGAAAATTTGAAAATCTAAAAATTTGAAAACATAAAAATTTGAAAACATAAAATTTTGAAAATCTAAAATAGATTTAGTTTTTAGATTTTAAATTTTTGTTTTCAAAATTTTTGTTTTTCAAAATTTTTGTTTTTCAAATTTTTGATTTTCAAATTTTTGATTTTCAAAATTTTTACTTTTCAAAATTTTTACTTTTCAAAATTTTTTACTTTAAAAATTTTTTACTTTAAAACCTTTGTACTTTTCAAAATTTTAATTTCAAAATTTTTACTTTTCAAAATTTTAATTTCAAAATTTTTACTTTTCAAAATTTTAATTTCAAAATTTTTACTTTTCAAAATTTTAATTTCAAAATTTTTACTTTTGAAAATTTTAATTTCAAAATTTTTACTTTTCAAAAGTTTAATTTCAAAATTTTTACTTTTGAAAAATTTTACATTTCAAAAATTTAAATTTAAAATTTTTGTTTTTCAAAATTTAAATTTTCAAATTTTTCGTTTTTTTTAATTTTTAAATTATTTTAAAAATTTAAAAATTTATAATTCTGAAATGTTTAAAATAATTAAATGAAAAAATTATAATATCTAATATTATGAAATCAAAAAAATTGTAAAATGTTAGATATTAAATAATCTAAAAATGATGAAATGTAATTTTGTTTAAAAAAAAAGAAAATATATTTATGGTATATATTTTATAACCGTTTCCATCAGTGTAAAATATCAAAATATTTTTCAAGTATGCCTAGTCCGATTACCCTTTTTGATTTAAATAAGCATGTGCTATCAATTCTTTTTAATGAGTATGTTGCACTTCATGATAAACTAACGTTATTAAATTCACCCGATTTTCACGAAAAATTATCAAATCCTAATCTTTGGTCAATTCCCTATGATGAATTTTTTGGATTTATATATGCGATTCGAATAATGAAACCGGGTTGGTACCTTGATAATCGCAACGATGCCTGTTATATATAACAATTATTAATAACTTTTAATATTTTTTACATTTAATAATAACAATTAATAATAACTTTTAATATTTTTTACATTTAATAATAACAATTAATAATAACTTTTAATATTTTTTACATTTAATAATAACATTTATTAATAACTTTTAATATTTTTTACGTTTAATAATAACTTTTAATATTTTTTACATTTAATAATAACAATTATTAATAACTTTTAATATTTTTTACATTTAATAATAACAATAAAAAATAACTTTTAATATTTTTTACATTTAATAATAACAATTAATAATAACTTTTATTATTTTTTACATTTAATAATAACAATAACAACTTTTAATATTTTTTACATTTAATAATAACAATTAATAATAACTTTTATTATTTTTTACATTTAATAATAACAATTAATAATAACTTTTATTATTTTTTACATTTAATAATAACAATTAATAATAACTTTTATTATTTTTTACATTTAATAATAACAATAACTTTTAATATTTTTTACATTTAATAATAACAATTAATAATAAGATTTAATATTTTTTACATTTAATAATAACAATTATTAATAACTTTTAATATTTTTTACATTTAATAATAACAATTAATAATAACTTTTAATATTTTTTACATTTAATAATAATTTTAATAATAACTTTTAATATATTTTACATTTAATAATAACAATTAATAAATACTTTTAATATTTTTTATATTTATTAATAACTTTTAATATTTTTTACATTTATTAATAACTTTTAATATTTTTTACATTTAATAATAACAATTAATAATAACTTTTAATATTTTTTACATTTAAAAATAACAATTAATAATAAATTTTAATATTTTTTACATTTAATAATAACAATTAATAATAACTTTTAATATTTTTTACATTTATTAATAACTTTTAATATTTTTTACATTTAATAATAACAATTAATAATAACTTTTAATATTTTTTACATTTAAAAATAACAATTAATAATAAATTTTAATATTTTTTACATTTAATAATAACAATTAATAATAACTTTTAATATTTTTTACATTTATTAATAACTTTTAATATTTTTTACATTTATTAATAACTTTTAATATTTTTTACATTTATTAATAACTTTTAATATTTTTTACATTTAATAATAACAATTAATAATAACTTTTAATATTTTTTACATTTAATAATAACAATTAATAATAACTTTTAATATTTTTTACATTTATTAATAACTTTTAATATTTTTTACATTTATTAATAACTTTTAATATTGTTTACATTTAATAATAACAATTAATGATAACTTTTAATATTTTTTACATTTAATAATAACAATTAATAATAACTTTTAATATTTTTTACATTTATTAATAACTATTAATATTTTTTACATTTAATAATAACAATTAATAATAACTTTTAATATTTTTTACATTTAAAAATAACAATTAATAATAACTTTTAATATTTTTTACATTTAAAAATAACAGTTAATAATAACTTTTAATATTTTTTACATTTAATAATAACAATTAATAATAACTTTTAATATTTTTTAAATTTAATAATAACAATTAATAATAACTTTTAATATTTTTTACATTTAATAATAACAATTAATAATAACTTTTAATATTTTTTACATTTAATAATAACAATTAATAATAACTTTTAATATTTTTTACATTTAATAATAACAATTAATAATAACTTTTAATATTTTTTACATTTAATAATAACAATTATTAATAACTTTTAATATTTTTTAAATGCATATAATATTATAAATATTATATTATTATATTTAAAGGCATATAATATTATAAATATATATTTTATTAAAATAATTATTACCAGCTGCCTTGCACCTCGTAATAATTATTTTTTTTACCGTATATTAACTTTAAAACATAATGTGAAAGTTCAATCAATTTAATATCAAAATTATAAAATCTGATAATGGTTGAGATATATTTTTAGATTATCAAAATCATTTGCAATTTTATATCCATTTTTGTCGTTAATAATTGTTATTTGTAATAAAAGTCGCTTTTATATAGTTATATCTTTTTATAAAAAAATATTAAAATAAAAATAAAATAAAGTAAAGAAGTATTACCCTTTAAAAAAATTTTTAAAATTTAAAAAAAAATTACGTTGATTAATTTGAAACCTTTTTTTTTTTTTTTTTTTTTTTTTTCAAATTCTGACATATAAAATGACTATTTTAACTTTAGTTGGTAACAAATCTTTTTCATATAACTCGGCCCCTCCCTTTTTTGTTTTTTCAAATTCTGACATATAAAATGACAATTTTCACTGGAACTTTTTCAGCCAAAATAACGGAAATAAAGAAGTTGTTTAATCAATAAGTCTGTCTTTTTATTTTTTTGTTTAAAATTATTGGTGAATAAAAGTGGATATATATACATGACTTGTCGTTTCTAAATCATTTCAACATGACTACTACATATTTAGATACTCTGCGAAAAAAGTACAAGATTTGCAATAATCGAGTTAATATTTTGCATTTCGAAGTATTATCTCGTCGTTATAACAGTCGCTTGAAATTTCTCTTGAACAAAAGAGATGAATTGCACTTAAATAATTGTGTATGGACGATGCAAAAGAGGGACCTGATACTTGTCCTTGCTACCACGCTCCAGAAAAATATTTAGATGACGAAATGCTTTCAAAAAATTTCCAAAAATTACACAAGGAAGAACGTTTAAGCGGCTCTTTAGTAGCGTCTGATCAAATTGAAAATGTGCGAGATTTTTACAAGCGTTGTGTTTCAGATAGAGAAAATGTGGTTCAATCCTTCTTTTTTGAATCATAACAAATAATATAATTGTAATTTTTAATGATATATTTAAAAAAAAATCTTTAGATCGAGATTTTATATTAACCCTACCCTGTCAATTGTCATTTATAATTTTAAGATCTCGCCTATTATGTATATCACTTTTATAAATTTTTTGGTAAATCTGGAGCGAGGTTATTCTAAAGATTTTAGAAAAAATTGTATTCGAAAGATTTTTAGAATTTTTTTTTTATTAATAAATGTATCCATTCTTCAAATAAACATTTCGAATAACTATTTATAAAGCCATCAACAAAATTTTTTTTCAATTATTGTAAATATTTATTTCTTTTTTTCATTTAAAAGATCAAAGGTCTTTTTTATTATGTAAAAATTTAAAGTCTATTCTTACAATTCAAATTCATCAAATATATAGTACATAGCATTTTAGATAAGACTGCAATGTATTTTATATTCTGATACAAAAAGATCATCTCAAATATTATTCACCGACGTTTACAGAGCTAAAAAAATAAATCCTCTGTCAGAAAATCTTATTAAACAAATAATAAAAATTTCACTCTATAGTCCCATCACTGTTTTTTGTCACCAATTTTTTAAATTGAAAATTTCAATTTTTTGTAGAAAATTTTATGTTTTTTATAGAAAATTTAAATTTTATGATATATATTTGTGTAGAAAATAATGATTGTCAATATTATATATATATATATATATATAATTTTGAATAGAAAGTAATAAAAAGGATAAGTGGGCGTGATTAACAAAAAGAAAAAAATTAATAAAAACGACAACAAATTAAATTATCGAAAAAACATTTGCAAAAATAAAAATAAAAATTCATATATATATGTGTGTAGAAAAATTTAAATTTTATGTTTTCGGTTTTGTAAAAATTATATGAGATTCATTCCGTTTTTGTTAACTTTATGATTTATATATATGTTACAGACAATAACAATTATATGTGAAACAGGGTTTTCTGATTTTGAGAAACGTCCTTTTTTTTAAAATTTTACAAGTTTTTGATATTTTAACATTAGAAATTAAAATAAACATTTTTATTTTATGGTTGCATAAAGAAGTGCAGCCTTAATAATTGCAAAACTTTGGATAAACACGATAAGAAATTCGCAACAATTGTTTCGGGTCGGACGCGACCCTTCGTCAGGGCTTAAAAAAGATATAACATATTTTGTTTTTTACATAAAATTTTTTTGTCCAAAATAGTAGGGATTTAGAAAAAGTATTTTGGAATATAATTTATCAATGAAATAAATAAACCCAGAAAATCTGAAAAATTACTTTTTTTTCATTTTAAAGATCAACGGCAAATTCATATTAATCTTTTTTATTATGTAAGAAAATAAAATTTAAAATCTATTCTTACAATTCATCTTCATTCGAAAGTGCTCTAGATAAGACTTCAATGTATTTTATTCTGATACAAACAGATCATCGCAAAGATTATTAACCGACGTTTACAGAGCTAAAAAAATAAATCCTCTGTTAGAAAATCTTATTAAGAAACTAAAGAAATTTCACTATACAAGTACGGAATGTTTTTCGGAAAGTTTTTGAAAATTGAAAATTAATTTTTTTTATGTTTTTGATATATATTTTTTATTGTATATTTTTATCTTTTATATAGAGTTTAAATAATTTTTTAATTTTATATATTTTTGATATATATTTCACTTTCTCAGACTCAAAATTATATTTTAACGTGAACCTAGCCGGAGACAACAAGATTGTTTAAATTGTGCTAAACCAATCATGGAACGTTGCGAAGAATTGGAGAAAAAAAATAAAGATTTACGAATGGAAATTGAACAGAAACACAAAGAAGAAATCAGGGAATTGAAAAACAAATTTGAGAATTTACGAGTGGAAATTGAACAAAGGCGCGAAGAAGAAATTAGAGAATTGAAACATAAATTGAAAACCGTAGAAGAGTCACTTCGAGAAGAAAATAGATCGCTTCAAAATAAAATCGAATATTTGAGAGAGACTGAAATTACTAGATTGGTAGCCGAAATAGAATATTTAAGAGAGACTGAAATTGCTAGATTGGTAGCCGAAATAGAATATTTAAGAAAGACTGAAATTGCTAGATTGGTGGCCGAAAATGTTGAGCTAAAAAGAAGATTGTCTAAATATGAATCATAATTTTGTAATAATATATTTATTATGGTTTATAAATAAATATACCAGGATTCAAATTTTAAATATATAAAAATTAAAACTTAAAAAACATTTCAAAAATTTTCAGGATAAGATTATAATGCTTTTTATGTCCCCAGTAGCGCAATTGGCTAGCGCGCGGTACTTATAAAACAGTATAATTGTGAGTTATGCCGAGCGGAACATGTCTACTGTTTTTTAATAAATACAAAAATCGAAAAATGTTCAATTAAAAAAAAACATCTGTGAATGTTTAAATATTTTTTAGTTCTCAATATTCCTATATTTTTAAAAGTTAAAAAATTATTTTTTAATGATTATCATAATAATGTAAGATTTTATTTAACGATATTGAATAAACATTTTGTAAAACCCACGTTTATATATTTTAAAGTAGGCTGTAATGTATTTTATGTCTGGATGGATTTTTGAAACTCATCACAAATATTTATTCACCAGATCTGTAAGAAAATCTTAGTAAAGAAATAATAAAAATTTCCCTATATAGTCATGACAACCAAAATAATTGTATTTTAAAAAACTTAGACTTTTTCATAAATTTATTCATTTTTAAAATTACTTTTTTATATTTCATTTTGGGTAAATCGCTATTTTATTAACGTTAAAATTCAAATGATATTCTATCAAGGTTAAATAAGCCATTTTTAAAAAATGAAATTTGAATTTTAGTATTTAATTATGTAGTGAAATTTCACATTTTTGATAAATCATCTAATTAAACGCTAAAATTCAAATGATATTTTATTTTAATTCGAGGTTAAATAAGCTATTTTCAAAAAATAAAATTTGAATTTTAACATTTAATTACTTAGCGAAATTTGAATTTTAGCATTTAATTTTATAGCGAAATCTCAGCGTTTTTGATAAAACGCTATCTAATTAAACGCTAAAATTCAAATGATATTTTATTTTAATTCAACGTTAAATAAGCTATTTTTTAAACATAAAATTTGAATTTTAGCACTTTATTATATAGAGAAAGTCCAGATTTTAAAATTTCAATTTTAATAAATCACTATCTACTAAAATGTTAAAATTCAAATTATATTTTATTCTAATACAATGTTAAATAAACTATTTTTTAAAAATAAAATTTGAATTTTAACATTTAATTACTTAGCGAAATTTCGAATTTTAAAATTTCAATTTTGATAAATCGCTATCTAATAAAACGCTAAAATTCAAATGAAATTTTATTTCAATTCAATATTAAATAAGCTATTTTTAAAAAGGAAATTTGAGTTTTAGCGATTGATAATTTTTACTTTTTCAAAATTTTTACTTTTTCAAAATTTTTACTT
>CAWVNO010003037.1:40000-42378 GCA_963930645.1 Salticus scenicus
AAGTAAAATTTTGAAAAAGTAAAAATTTGAAAAAGTAAAATTTTGAAAAAGTAAAATTTTGAAAAAGTAAAATTTTGAAAAGGTAAAAATTTGAAAAAGTAAAATTTTGAAAAAGTAAATTTAAAACGTAAATAAAAAATAACATAACATAACATAACATAAAAAAAAAAAAAAAAAAAAAAAAAAAAAAAAAAAAAATTTTTTTTTTTTTTTTTTTTTTTTTTTTTTTTTTTATGTTATGTTATTTTTTCCTTTTCAAATTTTTTTCCTTTTCAAAATTTTACTTTTCAAATTTTTTACTTTTCAAATTTTTTACTTTTCAAATTTTTTACTTTTCAAATTTTTTACTTTTCAAAATTTTAATTTTCAAAATTTTAATTTTCAAAATTTTAATTTTCAAAATTTTAAAATCTAAAATTTTGAAAAGTTCAAAATTTTAGATTTAAAAATTTTACTTTTACATTTTATAATTTTAGAATTTATAACTTTAAATAATTGAATATAGATTTATAACTTTAAATAATTGAATATAGATTTATAACTTTTTAAAAAATAGCTTGTTTAACACTGAAATAGAATAAAATATAATTTGAATTCTTGAAATAGAATTTTCAAATTGAAATTTTAATGTAATGTATGAAAAATGTAATTTAAATTCTTGAAATAGAATTTTCAAATTGAAATTTTAATGTAATGTATGAAAAATGTAATTTTAAATTCTTGAAATAGAAAAAAAAGTAATTTGAATTCTTGAAATAGAATAAAATGGAATTTGAATTTTAGCATTTAATTAGATAGCCACTTTTCAAATTGAACATTTGTTTAACACTGAAATAGAATGAAATGTAATTTGAATTCTTGAAATAGACTAAAATGGAATTTGAATTTTAGCATTTAATTAGATAGCGACTATTCAAACTGAAATATTTATGTAATGTATGTAAAAAGTAATTTAAATTCTTGAAATTGAATAAATTGAAATTTAATTTTAGCATTTAATTAAATAGGGAATTTTCAAAATTGAAATTTAAAATTCAACTGCTGAATGCTAAAATTCAACTACTATTTTTTTAAAAAATAGCTTGTTTAACACTGAAATAGAATAAAATGTAATTTGAATTCTTGAAATAGAATAAAATGGAATTTGAATTTTAGCATTGAATTAGATAGTGACTTTCCAAATTGAAATTTTAATGTAATGTATGTAAAATGTAATTTAAATTCTTGAATTATAATACATAGATATTTAATTTCTGTTTAACACTGAAATAGAATAAAATGTAATTTAAATTCTTGAAATAGAATAATATTCCATTTTATTCTTGAAATAGAAATTTCAATTTCAAATTGAAATCTTAATTTATTGTATGTAAAATGTAATTTAAATTCTTGAAATAGAATAAATTGAAATTTAATTTTTGTTTAAAAGTGAAATAGTATAAAATGTAATTTGAATTCTTGAAATAGAATAGAATGGAATTTGAATTTTAGCATTTAATTAGGTATCGACTTTTCAAATTAAAATTTTTAAGTAATGTATGTAAAATGTAATTTAATTTTTTGAAATGGAATAAATTGAAATTTAATTTTTGTTTAACACTGAAATAGAATAAAATGTAATTTGAATTCTTGAAATAGAATAGAATGGAATTCGAATTTTAGCATTTAATTAGATAGCGACTTTTCAAATTGAAATTTGTTTAACACTGAAATAGAATAAAATGTAATTTGAAATATTGAAATAGAATAAAATGGAATTTGAATTTTAGCATTTAATTAGATAGCGACTTTTCAAATTGAAATTTTAAAATTCAACTGCTGAATGCTAAAATTCAACTACTATTTTTTAAAAAATAGCTTGTTTAACACTGAAATAGAAGAAAATGTAATTTTAATTCTTGAAATAGAATTTTCAAATTGAAATTTTAATATAATGTATGTAAAATGTAATCTAAATTCTTGAAATAAAATAAATTGAAATTTATTTTTTGTTTAACACTGAAATAGTATAAAATGTAATTTGAATTACTGAAATAGAATAAAATGGAATTTGAATTTTAACATTTATTTAGATAGCGACTTTTCAAACTGAAATTTTAATGTAATGTATGTAAAATGTAATTTAAATTTTTGAAATAGACTAAATTGAAATTTAATTTTAGCTTTTAATTATCGAATTTTTAAAATTAAAATTTTAAAATTCAACTGCTGAATGTTAAAATTCAAATACTATTTTTTAAAAAACAGCTTGTTTAACACTGAAATAGAATAAAATGTAATTTGAATTTTAGCATTTAATTAGATAGCGACTTTTCAATTTAATTAGCGAATTTTTAAAATTGAAATTTAAAAATTCAACTACTATTTTTAAAAAAATA
>CAWVNO010003038.1:0-26079 GCA_963930645.1 Salticus scenicus
AAAAAAAAGAAGAAGAACTTTCGGAAATTTTTCTAAGTCCAAAAATTAAATACATGAATAATTAAATTTGATATTAATGTTAATTAAGCTGATACCTTGATTGATGATGGTTTAAAATTCATTTGAAGCAATATTGTGGAAAAAAAAAAAAAAGAAGAACTTCGGAAATTTTTCTAAGTCTAATAAATTAAAAATTGAATAATTAAATTTGATTTTAATGTTAATTAAGCTGATACCTTGATTGATGATGGTTTAAAATTCATTTGAAGCAATATTGTGGAAAAAAAAAAAAGAAGAACTTTTGAAATTTTTATAAGTCCAAAAAATTAAATATTTGAATAAATAAATTTGATTTTAATGTTAATTAAGCTGAAAACTTGATTGATGATGGTTTAAAATACATTTGTGGCAATATTATGAGAAAAAAAAAAAAAAAAAAAAAAAAAAAAAGAACTTTCGGAAATTTTTCTAAGTCTAATAAATTAAAAATTGAATAATTAAATTTGATTTTAATGTTAATTAAGCTGATACCTTGATTGATGGTTTAAAACATTTGAAGCAATATTATGGGAAAAAAAGAAGAAGAACTTTCGGAAATTTTTCTAAGTCCAAAAAATTAAATATTTGAATAAATAAATTTGATTTTAATGTTAATTAAGCTGAAATCTTGATTGATGATGGTTTAAATACATTTGTGGCAATATTATGAGAGAAAAAAAAAAAAAAAAAAAAAAAAGAACTTTCGGAAATTTTTTCTAAGTCTAATAAATTAAAAATTGAATAATTAAATTTGATTTTAATGTTAATTAAGCTGATACCTTGATTGATGATGGGTTTAAAATTCATTTGAAAGCAATATTGTGGAAAAAAAAAAAGAAGAACTTTTTGGAAATTTTTCTAAGTCCAAAAAATTTTAATATTTGAATAAATAAATTTGATTTTAATGTTAATTAAGCTGAAAACTTGATTGATGATGGTTTAAAATACATTTGTGGCAATATTATGAGAAAAAAAAAAAAAAAAAAAAAGAACTTTCGGAAATTTTTCTAAGTCTAATAAATTAAAATTGGATAATTAAATTTGATTTTAATGTTAATTAAGCTGATACCTTGATTGATGATGGTTTAAAATACATTTGAAGCAATATTATGGAAAAAAAAGAAGAAGAACTTTCGGAAATTTTTCTAAGTCCAAAAAATTAAATATATGAATAATTAAATTTGATATTAATGTTAATTAAGCTGATACCTTGATTGATGATGGTTTAAAATACATTTGAAGCAATATTGTGGAAAAAAAAAAAAAGAAGAACTTTTGGAAATTTTTCTAAGTCCAAAAAATTAAATATTTGAATAAATAAATTTGATTTTAATGTTAATTAAGCTGAAAACTTGATTGATGATGGTTTAAAATACATTTGTGGCAATATTATGAGAAAAAAAAAAAAGAACTTTCGGAAATTTTTCTAAGTCTAATAAATTAAAAATTGAATAATTAAATTTGATTTTAATGTTAATTAAGCTGATACCTTGATTGATGATGGTTTAAAATTCATTTGAAGCAATATTGTGGAAAAAAAAAAAAGAAGAACTTTTGGAAATTTTTCTAAGTCCAAAAAATTAAATATTTGAATAAATAAATTTGATTTTAATGTTAATTAAGCTGAAAACTTGATTGATGATGGTTTAAAATACATTTGTGGCAATATTATGAGAAAAAAAAAAAAAAGAACTTTCGGAAATTTTTCTAAGT
The DNA here is from genome assembly GCA_963930645.1 of Salticus scenicus. NCBI lineage: Eukaryota > Metazoa > Arthropoda > Arachnida > Araneae > Salticidae > Salticus > Salticus scenicus. The sequence continues at coordinate 1,753 of CAWVNO010003038.1, forward strand.
CTAATAAATTAAAAATTGAATAATTAAATTTGATTTTAATGTTAAATAAGCTGATACCTTGATTGATGATGGTTTAAAATTCATTTGAAGCAATATTGTGGAAAAAAAAAAAAAAGAACTTTTGGAAATTTTTATAAGTCCAAAAAATTAAATATTTGAATAAATAAATTTGATTTTAATGTTAATTAAGCTGAAAACTTGATTGATGATGGTTTAAAATACATTTGTGGCAATATTATGAGAAAAAAAAAAAAAAAAAAAAAAAAAGAACTTTCGGAAATTTTTCTAAGTCTAATAAATTAAAAATTGAATAATTAAATTTGATTTTAATGTTAATTAAGCTGATACCTTGATTGATGATGGTTTAAAATACATTTGAAGCAATATTGTGGAAAAAAAAAAAGAAGAACTTTTGGAAATTTTTCTAAGTCCAAAAAATTAAATATTTGAATAAATAAATTTGATTTTAATGTTAATTAAGCTGAAAACTTGATTGATGATGGTTTAAAATACATTTGTGGCAATATTATGAGAAAAAAAAAAAAAAAAAAAAAAAAAAGAACTTTCGGAAATTTTTCTAAGTCTAATAAATTAAAAATTGAATAATTAAATTTGATTTTAATGTTAATTAAGCTGATACCTTGATTGATGATGGTTTAAAATACATTTGAAGCAATATTATGGAAAAAAAAGAAGAAGAACTTTCGGAAATTTTTCTAAGTCCAAAAAATTAAATATTTGAATAAATAAATTTGATTTTAATGTTAATTAAGCTGAAATCTTGATTGATGATGGTTTAAAATACATTTGTGGCAATATTATGAGAGAAAAAAAAAAAAAAAAAAAAAAAAGAACTTTCGGAAATTTTTCTAAGTCTAATAAATTAAAAATTGAATAATTAAATTTGATTTTAATGTTAATTAAGCTGATACCTTGATTGATGATGGTTTAAAATTCATTTGAAGCAATATTGTGGAAAAAAAAAAAGAAGAACTTTTGGAAATTTTTCTAAGTCCAAAAAATTAAATATTTGAATAAATAAATTTGATTTTAATGTTAATTAAGCTGAAAACTTGATTGATGATGGTTTAAAATACATTTGTGGCAATATTATGAGAAAAAAAAAAAAAAAAAAAAGAACTTTCGGAAATTTTTCTAAGTCTAATAAATTAAAAATTGAATAATTAAATTTGATTTTAATGTTAATTAAGCTGATACCTTGATTGATGATGGTTTAAAATACATTTGAAGCAATATTATGGAAAAAAAAGAAGAAGAACTTTCGGAAATTTTTCTAAGTCCAAAAAATTAAATATATGAATAATTAAATTTGATATTAATGTTAATTAAGCTGATACCTTGATTGATGATGGTTTAAAATACATTTGAAGCAATATTGTGGAAAAAAAAAAAAAAGAAGAACTTTTGGAAATTTTTCTAAGTCCAAAAAATTAAATATTTGAATAAATAAATTTGATTTTAATGTTAATTAAGCTGAAAACTTGATTGATGATGGTTTAAAATACATTTGTGGCAATATTATGAGAAAAAAAAAAAAGAACTTTCGGAAATTTTTCTAAGTCTAATAAATTAAAAATTGAATAATTAAATTTGATTTTAATGTTAATTAAGCTGATACCTTGATTGATGATGGTTTAAAATTCATTTGAAGCAATATTGTGGAAAAAAAAAAAAGAAGAACTTTTGGAAATTTTTCTAAGTCCAAAAAATTAAATATTTGAATAAATAAATTTGATTTTAATGTTAATTAAGCTGAAAACTTGATTGATGATGGTTTAAAATACATTTGTGGCAATATTATGAGAAAAAAAAAAAAAAAAAAAAAAAAAAAAGAACTTTCGGAAATTTTTCTAAGTCTAATAAATTAAAAATTGAATAATTAAATTTGATTTTAATGTTAAATAAGCTGATACCTTGATTGATGATGGTTTAAAATTCATTTGAAGCAATATTGTGGAAAAAAAAAAAAGAACTTTTGGAAATTTTTATAAGTCCAAAAAATTAAATATTTGAATAAATAAATTTGATTTTAATGTTAATTAAGCTGAAAACTTGATTGATGATGGTTTAAAATACATTTGTGGCAATATTATGAGAAAAAAAAAAAAAGAACTTTCGGAAATTTTTCTAAGTCTAATAAATTAAAAATTGAATAATTAAATTTGATTTTAATGTTAATTAAGCTGATACCTTGATTGATGATGGTTTAAAATACATTTGAAGCAATATTGTGGAAAAAAAAAAAAAGAAGAACTTTTGGAAATTTTTCTAAGTCCAAAAAATTAAATATTTGAATAAATAAATTTGATTTTAATGTTAATTAAGCTGAAAACTTGATTGATGATGGTTTAAAATACATTTGTGGCAATATTATGAGAAAAAAAAAAAAAAAAAAAAAAAAAAAAAAAAAAAAAGAACTTTCGGAAATTTTTCTAAGTCTAATAAATTAAAAATTGAATAATTAAATTTGATTTTAATGTTAATTAAGCTGATACCTTGATTGATGATGGTTTAAAATACATTTGAAGCAATATTATGGAAAAAAAAGAAGAAGAACTTTCGGAAATTTTTCTAAGTCCAAAAAATTAAATATTTGAATAAATAAATTTGATTTTAATGTTAATTAAGCTGAAATCTTGATTGATGATGGTTTAAAATACATTTGTGGCAATATTATGAGAGAAAAAAAAAAAAAAAAAAAAAAAAGAACTTTCGGAAATTTTTCTAAGTCTAATAAATTAAAAATTGAATAATTAAATTTGATTTTAATGTTAATTAAGCTGATACCTTGATTGATGATGGTTTAAAATTCATTTGAAGCAATATTGTGGAAAAAAAAAAAGAAGAACTTTTGGAAATTTTTCTAAGTCCAAAAAATTAAATATTTGAATAAATAAATTTGATTTTAATGTTAATTAAGCTGAAAACTTGATTGATGATGGTTTAAAATACATTTGTGGCAATATTATGAGAAAAAAAAAAAAAAAAAAAAGAACTTTCGGAAATTTTTCTAAGTCTAATAAATTAAAAATTGAATAATTAAATTTGATTTTAATGTTAATTAAGCTGATACCTTGATTGATGATGGTTTAAAATACATTTGAAGCAATATTATGGAAAAAAAAGAAGAAGAACTTTCGGAAATTTTTCTAAGTCCAAAAAATTAAATATATGAATAATTAAATTTGATATTAATGTTAATTAAGCTGATACCTTGATTGATGATGGTTTAAAATACATTTGAAGCAATATTGTGGAAAAAAAAAAAAAAAAGAAGAACTTTTGGAAATTTTTCTAAGTCCAAAAAATTAAATATTTGAATAAATAAATTTGATTTTAATGTTAATTAAGCTGAAAACTTGATTGATGATGGTTTAAAATACATTTGTGGCAATATTATGAGAAAAAAAAAAAAGAACTTTCGGAAATTTTTCTAAGTCTAATAAATTAAAAATTGAATAATTAAATTTGATTTTAATGTTAATTAAGCTGATACCTTGATTGATGATGGTTTAAAATTCATTTGAAGCAATATTGTGGAAAAAAAAAAAAGAAGAACTTTTGGAAATTTTTCTAAGTCCAAAAAATTAAATATTTGAATAAATAAATTTGATTTTAATGTTAATTAAGCTGAAAACTTGATTGATGATGGTTTAAAATACATTTGTGGCAATATTATGAGAAAAAAAAAAAAAAAAAAAAAAAAAAAAAGAACTTTCGGAAATTTTTCTAAGTCTAATAAATTAAAAATTGAATAATTAAATTTGATTTTAATGTTAAATAAGCTGATACCTTGATTGATGATGGTTTAAAATTCATTTGAAGCAATATTGTGGAAAAAAAAAAAAAAGAACTTTTGGAAATTTTTATAAGTCCAAAAAATTAAATATTTGAATAAATAAATTTGATTTTAATGTTAATTAAGCTGAAAACTTGATTGATGATGGTTTAAAATACATTTGTGGCAATATTATGAGAAAAAAAAAAAAAAAGAACTTTCGGAAATTTTTCTAAGTCTAATAAATTAAAAATTGAATAATTAAATTTGATTTTAATGTTAATTAAGCTGATACCTTGATTGATGATGGTTTAAAATACATTTGAAGCAATATTGTGGAAAAAAAAAAAAAGAAGAACTTTTGGAAATTTTTCTAAGTCCAAAAAATTAAATATTTGAATAAATAAATTTGATTTTAATGTTAATTAAGCTGAAAACTTGATTGATGATGGTTTAAAATACATTTGTGGCAATATTATGAGAAAAAAAAAAAAAAAAAAAAAAAAAAAAAAAAAAAAAAGAACTTTCGGAAATTTTTCTAAGTCTAATAAATTAAAAATTGAATAATTAAATTTGATTTTAATGTTAATTAAGCTGATACCTTGATTGATGATGGTTTAAAATACATTTGAAGCAATATTATGGAAAAAAAAGAAGAAGAACTTTCGGAAATTTTTCTAAGTCCAAAAAATTAAATATATGAATAATTAAATTTGATATTAATGTTAATTAAGCTGATACCTTGATTGATGATGGTTTAAAATACATTTGAAGCAATATTGTGGAAAAAAAAAAAAGAAGAACTTTTGGAAATTTTTCTAAGTCCAAAAAATTAAATATTTGAATAAATAAATTTGATTTTAATGTTAATTAAGCTGAAAACTTGATTGATGATGGTTTAAAATACATTTGTGGCAATATTATGAGAAAAAAAAAAAAAAGAACTTTCGGAAATTTTTCTAAGTCTAATAAATTAAAAATTGAATAATTAAATTTGATTTTAATGTTAATTAAGCTGATACCTTGATTGATGATGGTTTAAAATACATTTGAAGCAATATTGTGGAAAAAAAAAAAAAGAAGAACTTTTGGAAATTTTTCTAAGTCCAAAAAATTAAATATTTGAATAAATAAATTTGATTTTAATGTTAATTAAGCTGAAAACTTGATTGATGATGGTTTAAAATACATTTGTGGCAATATTATGAGAAAAAAAAAAAAAAAAAAAAAAAAAAAAAAAAAAAAGAACTTTCGGAAATTTTTCTAAGTCTAATAAATTAAAAATTGAATAATTAAATTTGATTTTAATGTTAATTAAGCTGATACCTTGATTGATGATGGTTTAAAATACATTTGAAGCAATATTATGGAAAAAAAAGAAGAAGAACTTTCGGAAATTTTTCTAAGTCCAAAAAATTAAATATATGAATAATTAAATTTGATATTAATGTTAATTAAGCTGATACCTTGATTGATGATGGTTTAAAATACATTTGAAGCAATATTGTGGAAAAAAAAAAAAGAAGAACTTTTGGAAATTTTTCTAAGTCCAAAAAATTAAATATTTGAATAAATAAATTTGATTTTAATGTTAATTAAGCTGAAAACTTGATTGATGATGGTTTAAAATACATTTGTGGCAATATTATGAGAAAAAAAAAAAAAAGAACTTTCGGAAATTTTTCTAAGTCTAATAAATTAAAAATTGAATAATTAAATTTGATTTTAATGTTAATTAAGCTGATACCTTGATTGATGATGGTTTAAAATTCATTTGAAGCAATATTGTGGAAAAAAAAAAAAGAAGAACTTTTGGAAATTTTTCTAAGTCCAAAAAATTAAATATTTGAATAAATAAATTTGATTTTAATGTTAATTAAGCTGAAAACTTGATTGATGATGGTTTAAAATACATTTGTGGCAATATTATGAGAAAAAAAAAAAAAAAAAAAAAAGAACTTTCGGAAATTTTTCTAAGTCTAATAAATTAAAAATTGAATAATTAAATTTGATTTTAATGTTAATTAAGCTGATACCTTGATTGATGATGGTTTAAAATACATTTGAAGCAATATTGTGGAAAAAAAAAAAAGAAGAACTTTTGGAAATTTTTCTAAGTCCAAAAAATTAAATATTTGAATAAATAAATTTGATTTTAATGTTAATTAAGCTGAAAACTTGATTGATGATGGTTTAAAATACATTTGTGGCAATATTATGAGAAAAAAAAAAAAAAAAAAAAAAAAAAAAAAAAAAGAACTTTCGGAAATTTTTCTAAGTCTAATAAATTAAAAATTGAATAATTAAATTTGATTTTAATGTTAATTAAGCTGATACCTTGATTGATGATGGTTTAAAATACATTTGAAGCAATATTATGGAAAAAAAAGAAGAACTTTCGGAAATTTTTCTAAGTCCAAAAAATTAAATATATGAATAATTAAATTTGATATTAATGTTAATTAAGCTGATACCTTGATTGATGATGGTTTAAAATACATTTGAAGCAATATTGTGGAAAAAAAAAAAAAGAAGAACTTTTGGAAATTTTTCTAAGTCCAAAAAATTAAATATTTGAATAAATAAATTTGATTTTAATGTTAATTAAGCTGAAAACTTGATTGATGATGGTTTAAAATACATTTGTGGCAATATTATGAGAAAAAAAAAAAAGAACTTTCGGAAATTTTTCTAAGTCTAATAAATTAAAAATTGAATAATTAAATTTGATTTTAATGTTAATTAAGCTGATACCTTGATTGATGATGGTTTAAAATTCATTTGAAGCAATATTGTGGAAAAAAAAAAAAGAAGAACTTTTGGAAATTTTTCTAAGTCCAAAAAATTAAATATTTGAATAAATAAATTTGATTTTAATGTTAATTAAGCTGAAAACTTGATTGATGATGGTTTAAAATACATTTGTGGCAATATTATGAGAAAAAAAAAAAAAAAAAAAAAAAAAAGAACTTTCGGAAATTTTTCTAAGTCTAATAAATTAAAAATTGAATAATTAAATTTGATTTTAATGTTAAATAAGCTGATACCTTGATTGATGATGGTTTAAAATTCATTTGAAGCAATATTGTGGAAAAAAAAAAAAAGAACTTTTGGAAATTTTTATAAGTCCAAAAAATTAAATATTTGAATAAATAAATTTGATTTTAATGTTAATTAAGCTGAAAACTTGATTGATGATGGTTTAAAATACATTTGTGGCAATATTATGAGAAAAAAAAAAAAAAAAAAAAAAAAAGAACTTTCGGAAATTTTTCTAAGTCTAATAAATTAAAAATTGAATAATTAAATTTGATTTTAATGTTAATTAAGCTGATACCTTGATTGATGATGGTTTAAAATTCATTTGAAGCAATATTGTGGAAAAAAAAAAAAGAAGAACTTTTGGAAATTTTTCTAAGTCCAAAAAATTAAATATTTGAATAAATAAATTTGATTTTAATGTTAATTAAGCTGAAAACTTGATTGATGATGGTTTAAAATACATTTGTGGCAATATTATGAGAAAAAAAAAAAAAAAAAAAAAAAAAAGAACTTTCGGAAATTTTTCTAAGTCTAATAAATTAAAAATTGAATAATTAAATTTGATTTTAATGTTAAATAAGCTGATACCTTGATTGATGATGGTTTAAAATTCATTTGAAGCAATATTGTGGAAAAAAAAAAAAGAACTTTTGGAAATTTTTATAAGTCCAAAAAATTAAATATTTGAATAAATAAATTTGATTTTAATGTTAATTAAGCTGAAAACTTGATTGATGATGGTTTAAAATACATTTGTGGCAATATTATGAGAAAAAAAAAAAAAAAAAAAAAAGAACTTTCGGAAATTTTTCTAAGTCTAATAAATTAAAAATTGAATAATTAAATTTGATTTTAATGTTAATTAAGCTGATACCTTGATTGATGATGGTTTAAAATACATTTGAAGCAATATTGTGGAAAAAAAAAAAGAAGAACTTTTGGAAATTTTTCTAAGTCCAAAAAATTAAATATTTGAATAAATAAATTTGATTTTAATGTTAATTAAGCTGAAAACTTGATTGATGATGGTTTAAAATACATTTGTGGCAATATTATGAGAAAAAAAAAAAAAAAAAAAAAAAAAAAAAAAGAACTTTCGGAAATTTTTCTAAGTCTAATAAATTAAAAATTGAATAATTAAATTTGATTTTAATGTTAATTAAGCTGATACCTTGATTGATGATGGTTTAAAATACATTTGAAGCAATATTATGGAAAAAAAAGAAGAAGAACTTTCGGAAATTTTTCTAAGTCCAAAAAATTAAATATATGAATAATTAAATTTGATATTAATGTTAATTAAGCTGATACCTTGATTGATGATGGTTTAAAATACATTTGAAGCAATATTGTGGAAAAAAAAAAAAAGAAGAACTTTTGGAAATTTTTCTAAGTCCAAAAAATTAAATATTTGAATAAATAAATTTGATTTTAATGTTAATTAAGCTGAAAACTTGATTGATGATGGTTTAAAATACATTTGTGGCAATATTATGAGAAAAAAAAAAAAGAACTTTCGGAAATTTTTCTAAGTCTAATAAATTAAAAATTGAATAATTAAATTTGATTTTAATGTTAATTAAGCTGATACCTTGATTGATGATGGTTTAAAATTCATTTGAAGCAATATTGTGGAAAAAAAAAAAGAAGAACTTTTGGAAATTTTTCTAAGTCCAAAAAATTAAATATTTGAATAAATAAATTTGATTTTAATGTTAATTAAGCTGAAAACTTGATTGATGATGGTTTAAAATACATTTGTGGCAATATTATGAGAAAAAAAAAAAAAAAAAAAAAAAAAAGAACTTTCGGAAATTTTTCTAAGTCTAATAAATTAAAAATTGAATAATTAAATTTGATTTTAATGTTAAATAAGCTGATACCTTGATTGATGATGGTTTAAAATTCATTTGAAGCAATATTGTGGAAAAAAAAAAAAAAGAACTTTTGGAAATTTTTATAAGTCCAAAAAATTAAATATTTGAATAAATAAATTTGATTTTAATGTTAATTAAGCTGAAAACTTGATTGATGATGGTTTAAAATACATTTGTGGCAATATTATGAGAAAAAAAAAAAAAAAAAAAAAAAAAAAGAACTTTCGGAAATTTTTCTAAGTCTAATAAATTAAAAATTGAATAATTAAATTTGATTTTAATGTTAATTAAGCTGATACCTTGATTGATGATGGTTTAAAATACATTTGAAGCAATATTATGGAAAAAAAAGAAGAAGAACTTTCGGAAATTTTTCTAAGTCCAAAAAATTAAATATTTGAATAAATAAATTTGATTTTAATGTTAATTAAGATGAAATCCTGATTGATGATGGTTTAAAATACATTTGTGGCAATATTATGAGAGAAAAAAAAAAAAAAAAAAAAAAAAAAAAAAAAGAACTTTCGGAAATTTTTCTAAGTCTAATAAATTAAAAATTGAATAATTAAATTTGATTTTAATGTTAATTAAGCTGATACCTTGATTGATGATGGTTTAAAATTCATTTGAAGCAATATTATGGAAAAAAAAGAAGAAGAACTTTCGGAAATTTTTCTAAGTCCAAAAAATTAAATATATGAATAATTAAATTTGATATTAATGTTAATTAAGCTGATACCTTGATTGATGATGGTTTAAAATACATTTGAAGCAATATTGTGGAAAAAAAAAAAAAGAAGAACTTTTGGAAATTTTTCTAAGTCCAAAAAATTAAATATTTGAATAAATAAATTTGATTTTAATGTTAATTAAGCTGAAAACTTGATTGATGATGGTTTAAAATACATTTGTGGCAATATTATGAGAAAAAAAAAAAAAAAAAAAAAAAAAAAAAAAAAGAACTTTCGGAAATTTTTCTAAGTCTAATAAATTAAAAATTGAATAATTAAATTTGATTTTAATGTTAATTAAGCTGATACCTTGATTGATGATGGTTTAAAATACATTTGAAGCAATATTATGGAAAAAAAAGAAGAAGAACTTTCGGAAATTTTTCTAAGTCCAAAAAATTAAATATATGAATAATTAAATTTGATATTAATGTTAATTAAGCTGATACCTTGATTGATGATGGTTTAAAATACATTTGAAGCAATATTGTGGAAAAAAAAAAAAGAAGAACTTTTGGAAATTTTTCTAAGTCCAAAAAATTAAATATTTGAATAAATAAATTTGATTTTAATGTTAATTAAGCTGAAAACTTGATTGATGATGGTTTAAAATACATTTGTGGCAATATTATGAGAAAAAAAAAAAGAACTTTCGGAAATTTTTCTAAGTCTAATAAATTAAAAATTGAATAATTAAATTTGATTTTAATGTTAATTAAGCTGATACCTTGATTGATGATGGTTTAAAATTCATTTGAAGCAATATTGTGGAAAAAAAAAAAAGAAGAACTTTTGGAAATTTTTCTAAGTCCAAAAAATTAAATATTTGAATAAATAAATTTGATTTTAATGTTAATTAAGCTGAAAACTTGATTGATGATGGTTTAAAATACATTTGTGGCAATATTATGAGAAAAAAAAAAAAAAAAAAAAAAAAAAAAAAGAACTTTCGGAAATTTTTCTAAGTCTAATAAATTAAAAATTGAATAATTAAATTTGATTTTAATGTTAAATAAGCTGATACCTTGATTGATGATGGTTTAAAATTCATTTGAAGCAATATTGTGGAAAAAAAAAAAAGAACTTTTGGAAATTTTTATAAGTCCAAAAAATTAAATATTTGAATAAATAAATTTGATTTTAATGTTAATTAAGCTGAAAACTTGATTGATGATGGTTTAAAATACATTTGTGGCAATATTATGAGAAAAAAAAAAAAAAAAAAAAAAAAGAACTTTCGGAAATTTTTCTAAGTCTAATAAATTAAAAATTGAATAATTAAATTTGATTTTAATGTTAATTAAGCTGATACCTTGATTGATGATGGTTTAAAATACATTTGAAGCAATATTATGGAAAAAAAAGAAGAAGAACTTTCGGAAATTTTTCTAAGTCCAAAAAATTAAATATTTGAATAAATAAATTTGATTTTAATGTTAATTAAGATGAAATCCTGATTGATGATGGTTTAAAATACATTTGTGGCAATATTATGAGAGAAAAAAAAAAAAAAAAAAAAAAAAAAAAAAAAGAACTTTCGGAAATTTTTCTAAGTCTAATAAATTAAAAATTGAATAATTAAATTTGATTTTAATGTTAATTAAGCTGATACCTTGATTGATGATGGTTTAAAATTCATTTGAAGCAATATTGTGGAAAAAAAAAAAAGAACTTTTGGAAATTTTTATAAGTCCAAAAAATTAAATATTTGAATAAATAAATTTGATTTTAATGTTAATTAAGCTGAAAACTTGATTGATGATGGTTTAAAATACATTTGTGGCAATATTATGAGAAAAAAAAAAAAAAAAAAAAAAAAAAGAACTTTCGGAAATTTTTCTAAGTCTAATAAATTAAAAATTGAATAATTAAATTTGATTTTAATGTTAATTAAGCTGATACCTTGATTGATGATGGTTTAAAATTCATTTGAAGCAATATTGTGGAAAAAAAAAAAAGAAGAACTTTTGGAAATTTTTCTAAGTCCAAAAAATTAAATATTTGAATAAATAAATTTGATTTTAATGTTAATTAAGCTGAAAACTTGATTGATGATGGTTTAAAATACATTTGTGGCAATATTATGAGAAAAAAAAAAAAAAAAAAAAAAAAAAAAGAACTTTCGGAAATTTTTCTAAGTCTAATAAATTAAAAATTGAATAATTAAATTTGATTTTAATGTTAAATAAGCTGATACCTTGATTGATGATGGTTTAAAATTCATTTGAAGCAATATTGTGGAAAAAAAAAAAAAGAACTTTTGGAAATTTTTATAAGTCCAAAAAATTAAATATTTGAATAAATAAATTTGATTTTAATGTTAATTAAGCTGAAAACTTGATTGATGATGGTTTAAAATACATTTGTGGCAATATTATGAGAAAAAAAAAAAAAAAAAAAAAAAAAAAGAACTTTCGGAAATTTTTCTAAGTCTAATAAATTAAAAATTGAATAATTAAATTTGATTTTAATGTTAATTAAGCTGATACCTTGATTGATGATGGTTTAAAATACATTTGAAGCAATATTATGGAAAAAAAAGAAGAAGAACTTTCGGAAATTTTTCTAAGTCCAAAAAATTAAATATTTGAATAAATAAATTTGATTTTAATGTTAATTAAGATGAAATCCTGATTGATGATGGTTTAAAATACATTTGTGGCAATATTATGAGAGAAAAAAAAAAAAAAAAAAAAAAAAAAAAAAAAAAGAACTTTCGGAAATTTTTCTAAGTCTAATAAATTAAAAATTGAATAATTAAATTTGATTTTAATGTTAATTAAGCTGATACCTTGATTGATGATGGTTTAAAATTCATTTGAAGCAATATTGTGGAAAAAAAAAAAAGAAGAACTTTTGGAAATTTTTATAAGTCCAAAAAATTAAATATTTGAATAAATAAATTTGATTTTAATGTTAATTAAGCTGAAAACTTGATTGATGATGGTTTAAAATACATTTGTGGCAATATTATGAGAAAAAAAAAAAAAAAAAAAAAAAAGAACTTTCGGAAATTTTTCTAAGTCTAATAAATTAAAAATTGAATAATTAAATTTGATTTTAATGTTAATTAAGCTGATACCTTGATTGATGATGGTTTAAAATACATTTGAAGCAATATTGTGGAAAAAAAAAAAAAAAGAACTTTTGGAAATTTTTATAAGTCCAAAAAATTAAATATTTGAATAAATAAATTTGATTTTAATGTTAATTAAGCTGAAAACTTGATTGATGATGCTTTAAAATACATTTGTGGCAATATTATGAGAAAAAAAAAAAAAAAAAAAAGAACTTTCGGAAATTTTTCTAAGTCTAATAAATTAAAAATTGAATAATTAAATTTGATTTTAATGTTAATTAAGCTGATACCTTGATTGATGATGGTTTAAAATACATTTGAAGCAATATTGTGGAAAAAAAAAAAGAAGAACTTTTGGAAATTTTTCTAAGTCCAAAAAATTAAATATTTGAATAAATAAATTTGATTTTAATGTTAATTAAGCTGAAAGCTTGATTGGTGATGGTTTAAAATACATTTGTGGCAATATTATGAGAAAAAAAAAAAAAAAAAAAAAAAAAAAGAACTTTCGGAAATTTTTCTAAGTCTAATAAATTAAAAATTGAATAATTAAATTTGATTTTAATGTTAATTAAGCTGATACCTTGATTGATGATGGTTTAAAATTCATTTGAAGCAATATTGTGGAAAAAAAAAAAAAGAACTTTTGGAAATTTTTATAAGTCCAAAAAATTAAATATTTGAATAAATAAATTTGATTTTAATGTTAATTAAGCTGAAAACTTGATTGATGATGGTTTAAAATACATTTGTGGCAATATTATGAGAAAAAAAAAAAAAAAAAAAAAAAAGAACTTTCGGAAATTTTTCTAAGTCTAATAAATTAAAAATTGAATAATTAAATTTGATTTTAATGTTAATTAAGCTGATACCTTGATTGATGATGGTTTAAAATACATTTGAAGCAATATTATGGAAAAAAAAGAAGAAGAACTTTCGGAAATTTTTCTAAGTCCAAAAAATTAAATATTTGAATAAATAAATTTGATTTTAATGTTAATTAAGCTGAAATCTTGATTGATGATGGTTTAAAATACATTTGTGGCAATATTATGAGAGAAAAAAAAAAAAAAAAAAAAAAAAAAAAAAAAAGAACTTTCGGAAATTTTTCTAAGTCTAATAAATTAAAAATTGAATAATTAAATTTGATTTTAATGTTAAATAAGCTGATACCTTGATTGATGATGGTTTAAAATACATTTGAAGCAATATTATGGAAAAAAAAGAAGAAGAACTTTCGGAAATTTTTCTAAGTCCAAAAAATTAAATACATGAATAATTAAATTTGATATTAATGTTAATTAAGCTGATACCTTGATTGATGATGGTTTAAAATACATTTGTGGCAATATTATGAGAAAAAAAAAAAAAAAAAAAAAAAAAAAAAAGAACTTTCGGAAATTTTTCTAAGTCTAATAAATTAAAAATTGAATAATTAAATTTGATTTTAATGTTAATTAAGCTGATACCTTGATTGATGATGGTTTAAAATTCATTTGAAGCAATATTGTGGAAAAAAAAAAAAGAACTTTTGGAAATTTTTATAAGTCCAAAAAATTAAATATTTGAATAAATAAATTTGATTTTAATGTTAATTAAGCTGAAAACTTGATTGATGATGGTTTAAAATACATTTGTGGCAATATTATGAGAAAAAAAAAAAAAAAAAAAAAAAAAAAAAAGAACTTTCGGAAATTTTTCTAAGTCTAATAAATTAAAAATTGAATAATTAAATTTGATTTTAATGTTAATTAAGCTGATACCTTGATTGATGATGGTTTAAAATACATTTGAAGCAATATTATGGAAAAAAAAGAAGAAGAACTTTCGGAAATTTTTCTAAGTCCAAAAAATTAAATACATGAATAATTAAATTTGATATTAATGTTAATTAAGCTGATACCTTGATTGATGATGGTTTAAAATTCATTTGAAGCAATATTGTGGAAAAAAAAAAAAAAGAAGAACTTTCGGAAATTTTTCTAAGTCTAATAAATTAAAAATTGAATAATTAAATTTGATTTTAATGTTAATTAAGCTGATACCTTGATTGATGATGGTTTAAAATTCATTTGAAGCAATATTGTGGAAAAAAAAAAAAGAAGAACTTTTGGAAATTTTTATAAGTCCAAAAAATTAAATATTTGAATAAATAAATTTGATTTTAATGTTAATTAAGCTGAAAACTTGATTGATGATGGTTTAAAATACATTTGTGGCAATATTATGAGAAAAAAAAAAAAAAAAAAAAAAAAAAAAGAACTTTCGGAAATTTTTCTAAGTCTAATAAATTAAAAATTGAATAATTAAATTTGATTTTAATGTTAATTAAGCTGATACCTTGATTGATGATGGTTTAAAATACATTTGAAGCAATATTATGGAAAAAAAGAAGAAGAACTTTCGGAAATTTTTCTAAGTCCAAAAAATTAAATATTTGAATAAATAAATTTGATTTTAATGTTAATTAAGCTGAAATCTTGATTGATGATGGTTTAAAATACATTTGTGGCAATATTATGAGAGAAAAAAAAAAAAAAAAAAAAAAAAGAACTTTCGGAAATTTTTCTAAGTCTAATAAATTAAAAATTGAATAATTAAATTTGATTTTAATGTTAATTAAGCTGATACCTTGATTGATGATGGTTTAAAATTCATTTGAAGCAATATTGTGGAAAAAAAAAAAGAAGAACTTTTGGAAATTTTTCTAAGTCCAAAAAATTAAATATTTGAATAAATAAATTTGATTTTAATGTTAATTAAGCTGAAAACTTGATTGATGATGGTTTAAAATACATTTGTGGCAATATTATGAGAAAAAAAAAAAAAAAAAAAAGAACTTTCGGAAATTTTTCTAAGTCTAATAAATTAAAAATTGAATAATTAAATTTGATTTTAATGTTAATTAAGCTGATACCTTGATTGATGATGGTTTAAAATACATTTGAAGCAATATTATGGAAAAAAAAGAAGAAGAACTTTCGGAAATTTTTCTAAGTCCAAAAAATTAAATATATGAATAATTAAATTTGATATTAATGTTAATTAAGCTGATACCTTGATTGATGATGGTTTAAAATACATTTGAAGCAATATTGTGGAAAAAAAAAAAAGAAGAACTTTTGGAAATTTTTCTAAGTCCAAAAAATTAAATATTTGAATAAATAAATTTGATTTTAATGTTAATTAAGCTGAAAACTTGATTGATGATGGTTTAAAATACATTTGTGGCAATATTATGAGAAAAAAAAAAAAGAACTTTCGGAAATTTTTCTAAGTCTAATAAATTAAAAATTGAATAATTAAATTTGATTTTAATGTTAATTAAGCTGATACCTTGATTGATGATGGTTTAAAATTCATTTGAAGCAATATTGTGGAAAAAAAAAAAAGAAGAACTTTTGGAAATTTTTCTAAGTCCAAAAAATTAAATATTTGAATAAATAAATTTGATTTTAATGTTAATTAAGCTGAAAACTTGATTGATGATGGTTTAAAATACATTTGTGGCAATATTATGAGAAAAAAAAAAAAAAGAACTTTCGGAAATTTTTCTAAGTCTAATAAATTAAAAATTGAATAATTAAATTTGATTTTAATGTTAAATAAGCTGATACCTTGATTGATGATGGTTTAAAATTCATTTGAAGCAATATTGTGGAAAAAAAAAAAAAAGAACTTTTGGAAATTTTTATAAGTCCAAAAAATTAAATATTTGAATAAATAAATTTGATTTTAATGTTAATTAAGCTGAAAACTTGATTGATGATGGTTTAAAATACATTTGTGGCAATATTATGAGAAAAAAAAAAAAAAAAAAAAAAAAAGAACTTTCGGAAATTTTTCTAAGTCTAATAAATTAAAAATTGAATAATTAAATTTGATTTTAATGTTAATTAAGCTGATACCTTGATTGATGATGGTTTAAAATACATTTGAAGCAATATTGTGGAAAAAAAAAAAGAAGAACTTTTGGAAATTTTTCTAAGTCCAAAAAATTAAATATTTGAATAAATAAATTTGATTTTAATGTTAATTAAGCTGAAAACTTGATTGATGATGGTTTAAAATACATTTGTGGCAATATTATGAGAAAAAAAAAAAAAAAAAAAAAAAAAGAACTTTCGGAAATTTTTCTAAGTCTAATAAATTAAAAATTGAATAATTAAATTTGATTTTAATGTTAATTAAGCTGATACCTTGATTGATGATGGTTTAAAATACATTTGAAGCAATATTATGGAAAAAAAAGAAGAAGAACTTTCGGAAATTTTTCTAAGTCCAAAAAATTAAATATTTGAATAAATAAATTTGATTTTAATGTTAATTAAGCTGAAATCTTGATTGATGATGGTTTAAAATACATTTGTGGCAATATTATGAGAGAAAAAAAAAAAAAAAAAAAAAAAAGAACTTTCGGAAATTTTTCTAAGTCTAATAAATTAAAAATTGAATAATTAAATTTGATTTTAATGTTAATTAAGCTGATACCTTGATTGATGATGGTTTAAAATTCATTTGAAGCAATATTGTGGAAAAAAAAAAAGAAGAACTTTTGGAAATTTTTCTAAGTCCAAAAAATTAAATATTTGAATAAATAAATTTGATTTTAATGTTAATTAAGCTGAAAACTTGATTGATGATGGTTTAAAATACATTTGTGGCAATATTATGAGAAAAAAAAAAAAAAAAAAAAGAACTTTCGGAAATTTTTCTAAGTCTAATAAATTAAAAATTGAATAATTAAATTTGATTTTAATGTTAATTAAGCTGATACCTTGATTGATGATGGTTTAAAATACATTTGAAGCAATATTATGGAAAAAAAAGAAGAAGAACTTTCGGAAATTTTTCTAAGTCCAAAAAATTAAATATATGAATAATTAAATTTGATATTAATGTTAATTAAGCTGATACCTTGATTGATGATGGTTTAAAATACATTTGAAGCAATATTGTGGAAAAAAAAAAAAAAGAAGAACTTTTGGAAATTTTTCTAAGTCCAAAAAATTAAATATTTGAATAAATAAATTTGATTTTAATGTTAATTAAGCTGAAAACTTGATTGATGATGGTTTAAAATACATTTGTGGCAATATTATGAGAAAAAAAAAAAAGAACTTTCGGAAATTTTTCTAAGTCTAATAAATTAAAAATTGAATAATTAAATTTGATTTTAATGTTAATTAAGCTGATACCTTGATTGATGATGGTTTAAAATTCATTTGAAGCAATATTGTGGAAAAAAAAAAAAGAAGAACTTTTGGAAATTTTTCTAAGTCCAAAAAATTAAATATTTGAATAAATAAATTTGATTTTAATGTTAATTAAGCTGAAAACTTGATTGATGATGGTTTAAAATACATTTGTGGCAATATTATGAGAAAAAAAAAAAAAAAAAAAAAAAAAAAAAGAACTTTCGGAAATTTTTCTAAGTCTAATAAATTAAAAATTGAATAATTAAATTTGATTTTAATGTTAAATAAGCTGATACCTTGATTGATGATGGTTTAAAATTCATTTGAAGCAATATTGTGGAAAAAAAAAAAAGAACTTTTGGAAATTTTTATAAGTCCAAAAAATTAAATATTTGAATAAATAAATTTGATTTTAATGTTAATTAAGCTGAAAACTTGATTGATGATGGTTTAAAATACATTTGTGGCAATATTATGAGAAAAAAAAAAAAAGAACTTTCGGAAATTTTTCTAAGTCTAATAAATTAAAAATTGAATAATTAAATTTGATTTTAATGTTAATTAAGCTGATACCTTGATTGATGATGGTTTAAAATACATTTGAAGCAATATTGTGGAAAAAAAAAAAAAGAAGAACTTTTGGAAATTTTTCTAAGTCCAAAAAATTAAATATTTGAATAAATAAATTTGATTTTAATGTTAATTAAGCTGAAAACTTGATTGATGATGGTTTAAAATACATTTGTGGCAATATTATGAGAAAAAAAAAAAAAAAAAAAAAAAAAAAAAAAAAAAAGAACTTTCGGAAATTTTTCTAAGTCTAATAAATTAAAAATTGAATAATTAAATTTGATTTTAATGTTAATTAAGCTGATACCTTGATTGATGATGGTTTAAAATACATTTGAAGCAATATTATGGAAAAAAAAGAAGAAGAACTTTCGGAAATTTTTCTAAGTCCAAAAAATTAAATATTTGAATAAATAAATTTGATTTTAATGTTAATTAAGCTGAAATCTTGATTGATGATGGTTTAAAATACATTTGTGGCAATATTATGAGAGAAAAAAAAAAAAAAAAAAAAAAAAAGAACTTTCGGAAATTTTTCTAAGTCTAATAAATTAAAAATTGAATAATTAAATTTGATTTTAATGTTAATTAAGCTGATACCTTGATTGATGATGGTTTAAAATTCATTTGAAGCAATATTGTGGAAAAAAAAAAAGAAGAACTTTTGGAAATTTTTCTAAGTCCAAAAAATTAAATATTTGAATAAATAAATTTGATTTTAATGTTAATTAAGCTGAAAACTTGATTGATGATGGTTTAAAATACATTTGTGGCAATATTATGAGAAAAAAAAAAAAAAAAAAAAGAACTTTCGGAAATTTTTCTAAGTCTAATAAATTAAAAATTGAATAATTAAATTTG
Source organism: Salticus scenicus (assembly GCA_963930645.1). Classification (NCBI taxonomy): domain Eukaryota; kingdom Metazoa; phylum Arthropoda; class Arachnida; order Araneae; family Salticidae; genus Salticus; species Salticus scenicus. The sequence goes on from CAWVNO010003038.1 coordinate 20,910, forward strand.
ATTTTAATGTTAATTAAGCTGATACCTTGATTGATGATGGTTTAAAATACATTTGAAGCAATATTATGGAAAAAAAAGAAGAAGAACTTTCGGAAATTTTTCTAAGTCCAAAAAATTAAATATATGAATAATTAAATTTGATATTAATGTTAATTAAGCTGATACCTTGATTGATGATGGTTTAAAATACATTTGAAGCAATATTGTGGAAAAAAAAAAAAAAAGAAGAACTTTTGGAAATTTTTCTAAGTCCAAAAAATTAAATATTTGAATAAATAAATTTGATTTTAATGTTAATTAAGCTGAAAACTTGATTGATGATGGTTTAAAATACATTTGTGGCAATATTATGAGAAAAAAAAAAAAGAACTTTCGGAAATTTTTCTAAGTCTAATAAATTAAAAATTGAATAATTAAATTTGATTTTAATGTTAATTAAGCTGATACCTTGATTGATGATGGTTTAAAATTCATTTGAAGCAATATTGTGGAAAAAAAAAAAAGAAGAACTTTTGGAAATTTTTCTAAGTCCAAAAAATTAAATATTTGAATAAATAAATTTGATTTTAATGTTAATTAAGCTGAAAACTTGATTGATGATGGTTTAAAATACATTTGTGGCAATATTATGAGAAAAAAAAAAAAAAAAAAAAAAAAAAAAAGAACTTTCGGAAATTTTTCTAAGTCTAATAAATTAAAAATTGAATAATTAAATTTGATTTTAATGTTAAATAAGCTGATACCTTGATTGATGATGGTTTAAAATTCATTTGAAGCAATATTGTGGAAAAAAAAAAAAAAGAACTTTTGGAAATTTTTATAAGTCCAAAAAATTAAATATTTGAATAAATAAATTTGATTTTAATGTTAATTAAGCTGAAAACTTGATTGATGATGGTTTAAAATACATTTGTGGCAATATTATGAGAAAAAAAAAAAAAAAGAACTTTCGGAAATTTTTCTAAGTCTAATAAATTAAAAATTGAATAATTAAATTTGATTTTAATGTTAATTAAGCTGATACCTTGATTGATGATGGTTTAAAATACATTTGAAGCAATATTGTGGAAAAAAAAAAAAAGAAGAACTTTTGGAAATTTTTCTAAGTCCAAAAAATTAAATATTTGAATAAATAAATTTGATTTTAATGTTAATTAAGCTGAAAACTTGATTGATGATGGTTTAAAATACATTTGTGGCAATATTATGAGAAAAAAAAAAAAAAAAAAAAAAAAAAAAAAAAAAAAAAGAACTTTCGGAAATTTTTCTAAGTCTAATAAATTAAAAATTGAATAATTAAATTTGATTTTAATGTTAATTAAGCTGATACCTTGATTGATGATGGTTTAAAATACATTTGAAGCAATATTATGGAAAAAAAAGAAGAAGAACTTTCGGAAATTTTTCTAAGTCCAAAAAATTAAATATATGAATAATTAAATTTGATATTAATGTTAATTAAGCTGATACCTTGATTGATGATGGTTTAAAATACATTTGAAGCAATATTGTGGAAAAAAAAAAAAGAAGAACTTTTGGAAATTTTTCTAAGTCCAAAAAATTAAATATTTGAATAAATAAATTTGATTTTAATGTTAATTAAGCTGAAAACTTGATTGATGATGGTTTAAAATACATTTGTGGCAATATTATGAGAAAAAAAAAAAAAAGAACTTTCGGAAATTTTTCTAAGTCTAATAAATTAAAAATTGAATAATTAAATTTGATTTTAATGTTAATTAAGCTGATACCTTGATTGATGATGGTTTAAAATTCATTTGAAGCAATATTGTGGAAAAAAAAAAAAGAAGAACTTTTGGAAATTTTTCTAAGTCCAAAAAATTAAATATTTGAATAAATAAATTTGATTTTAATGTTAATTAAGCTGAAAACTTGATTGATGATGGTTTAAAATACATTTGTGGCAATATTATGAGAAAAAAAAAAAAAAAAAAAAAAAAAAGAACTTTCGGAAATTTTTCTAAGTCTAATAAATTAAAAATTGAATAATTAAATTTGATTTTAATGTTAAATAAGCTGATACCTTGATTGATGATGGTTTAAAATTCATTTGAAGCAATATTGTGGAAAAAAAAAAAAAGAACTTTTGGAAATTTTTATAAGTCCAAAAAATTAAATATTTGAATAAATAAATTTGATTTTAATGTTAATTAAGCTGAAAACTTGATTGATGATGGTTTAAAATACATTTGTGGCAATATTATGAGAAAAAAAAAAAAAAAAAAAAAAAAAAAAAAGAACTTTCGGAAATTTTTCTAAGTCTAATAAATTAAAAATTGAATAATTAAATTTGATTTTAATGTTAATTAAGCTGATACCTTGATTGATGATGGTTTAAAATACATTTGAAGCAATATTATGGAAAAAAAAGAAGAAGAACTTTCGGAAATTTTTCTAAGTCCAAAAAATTAAATATTTGAATAAATAAATTTGATTTTAATGTTAATTAAGATGAAATCCTGATTGATGATGGTTTAAAATACATTTGTGGCAATATTATGAGAGAAAAAAAAAAAAAAAAAAAAAAAAAAAAAAAGAACTTTCGGAAATTTTTCTAAGTCTAATAAATTAAAAATTGAATAATTAAATTTGATTTTAATGTTAATTAAGCTGATACCTTGATTGATGATGGTTTAAAATTCATTTGAAGCAATATTGTGGAAAAAAAAAAAAGAAGAACTTTTGGAAATTTTTATAAGTCCAAAAAATTAAATATTTGAATAAATAAATTTGATTTTAATGTTAATTAAGCTGAAAACTTGATTGATGATGGTTTAAAATACATTTGTGGCAATATTATGAGAAAAAAAAAAGAACTTTCGGAAATTTTTCTAAGTCTAATAAATTAAAAATTGAATAATTAAATTTGATTTTAATGTTAATTAAGCTGATACCTTGATTGATGATGGTTTAAAATTCATTTGAAGCAATATTGTGGAAAAAAAAAAAAGAAGAACTTTTGGAAATTTTTCTAAGTCCAAAAAATTAAATATTTGAATAAATAAATTTGATTTTAATGTTAATTAAGCTGAAAACTTGATTGATGATGGTTTAAAATACATTTGTGGCAATATTATGAGAAAAAAAAAAAAAAAAGAACTTTCGGAAATTTTTCTAAGTCTAATAAATTAAAAATTGAATAATTAAATTTGATTTTAATGTTAAATAAGCTGATACCTTGATTGATGATGGTTTAAAATTCATTTGAAGCAATATTATGGAAAAAAAAGAAGAAGAACTTTCGGAAATTTTTCTAAGTCCAAAAAATTAAATATTTGAATAAATAAATTTGATTTTAATGTTAATTAAGCTGAAATCTTGATTGATGATGGTTTAAAATACATTTGTGGCAATATTATGAGAGAAAAAAAAAAAAAAAAAAAAAAAAGAACTTTCGGAAATTTTTCTAAGTCTAATAAATTAAAAATTGAATAATTAAATTTGATTTTAATGTTAATTAAGCTGATACCTTGATTGATGATGGTTTAAAATTCATTTGAAGCAATATTGTGGAAAAAAAAAAAGAAGAACTTTTGGAAATTTTTCTAAGTCCAAAAAATTAAATATTTGAATAAATAAATTTGATTTTAATGTTAATTAAGCTGAAAACTTGATTGATGATGGTTTAAAATACATTTGTGGCAATATTATGAGAAAAAAAAAAAAAAAAAAAAAGAACTTTCGGAAATTTTTCTAAGTCTAATAAATTAAAAATTGAATAATTAAATTTGATTTTAATGTTAATTAAGCTGATACCTTGATTGATGATGGTTTAAAATACATTTGAAGCAATATTATGGAAAAAAAAGAAGAAGAACTTTCGGAAATTTTTCTAAGTCCAAAAAATTAAATATATGAATAATTAAATTTGATATTAATGTTAATTAAGCTGATACCTTGATTGATGATGGTTTAAAATACATTTGAAGCAATATTATGGAAAAAAAGAAAAAGAAGAACTTTTGGAAATTTTTCTAAGTCCAAAAAATTAAATATTTGAATAAATAAATTTGATTTTAATGTTAATTAAGCTGAAAACTTGATTGATGATGGTTTAAAATACATTTGTGGCAATATTATGAGAAAAAAAAAAAAAGAACTTTCGGAAATTTTTCTAAGTCTAATAAATTAAAAATTGAATAATTAAATTTGATTTTAATGTTAATTAAGCTGATACCTTGATTGATGATGGTTTAAAATACATTTGAAGCAATATTGTGGAAAAAAAAAAAGAAGAACTTTTGGAAATTTTTCTAAGTCCAAAAAATTAAATATTTGAATAAATAAATTTGATTTTAATGTTAATTAAGCTGAAAACTTGATTGATGATGGTTTAAAATACATTTGTGGCAATATTATGAGAAAAAAAAAAAAAAAAAAAAAAAAAAAAAAAAAAAAAGAACTTTCGGAAATTTTTCTAAGTCTAATAAATTAAAAATTGAATAATTAAATTTGATTTTAATGTTAATTAAGCTGATACCTTGATTGATGATGGTTTAAAATACATTTGAAGCAATATTATGGAAAAAAAAGAAGAAGAACTTTCGGAAATTTTTCTAAGTCCAAAAAATTAAATATATGAATAATTAAATTTGATATTAATGTTAATTAAGCTGATACCTTGATTGATGATGGTTTAAAATACATTTGAAGCAATATTGTGGAAAAAAAAAAAAAAGAAGAACTTTTGGAAATTTTTCTAAGTCCAAAAAATTAAATATTTGAATAAATAAATTTGATTTTAATGTTAATTAAGCTGAAAACTTGATTGATGATGGTTTAAAATACATTTGTGGCAATATTATGAGAAAAAAAAAAAAAGAACTTTCGGAAATTTTTCTAAGTCTAATAAATTAAAAATTGAATAATTAAATTTGATTTTAATGTTAATTAAGCTGATACCTTGATTGATGATGGTTTAAAATACATTTGAAGCAATATTATGGAAAAAAAAGAAGAAGAACTTTCGGAAATTTTTCTAAGTCCAAAAAATTAAATATATGAATAATTAAATTTGATATTAATGTTAATTAAGCTGATACCTTGATTGATGATGGTTTAAAATACATTTGAAGCAATATTGTGGAAAAAAAAAAAAAGAAGAACTTTTGGAAATTTTTCTAAGTCCAAAAAATTAAATATTTGAATA
>CAWVNO010003040.1:0-14000 GCA_963930645.1 Salticus scenicus
ACGATTTTTACCAAAAGTTGATAGGCACTAATTTATGTCAAGGTGCAACTACATACCAATTTCTATGAAATTCTGTGCAGTAGTTCCAGAGATACAGTTGCCACAAAATTTTGTCACACACACACACACACAGACAGACAGACAGACAGACAGACATTTTCTAAAAATGGTAAAATCGTGTTCTACAGCTCTCAAAACGTGTAAATCCATCAAAAACCCGAAATCGAAAATTTTTACGAATCCAATACTTTTTTCTATTGAAGATAGAAGAAAGTAAAAATAGATATACGTGAAAATTTTGCTCTAAAATACACTAAGCGACAAAAAAAAAAGCCGCACTTGGATGTTTTCCTTTTCGCCTTCTACAACCGCCAATTTTATCGTTTAAAAAGCAAATTTTCGAACAAATTTTACTATGTTGTCCTCTACATACACTTTAGCTTTGAGTCTAGTGTTAAAAACAAAATGCAATTGTCAGGAAAATTGTAATTTTAGAATTTATTTCAAAAATGGTAAGAATAAGGCAGTTAACGATGACACAAAAAGTATTAATTTTTAAATGAAAATCAAAAAATATTTTAATACGTGAGATGGCAAAATAATTAAATGCTAACGAAATATTGGTAAAATGAATTTTAGCAAAAAAAAAATTTTTTTGGCCGTTTAAACTGGGAATTTGACTTTAGGCGGTCATGTTGCTCATCCAAGCAAGATAACCGCAAGTTAAAATGCGAATGTTTAAAAAATCGATTTGTATCATGTTCAGAACTTAAAAAAGATTTTTAAAAAGTGTATAGTAAATTACTTTCTTCAAAAACAATGCGGGAACAATTAAACAAAGCGGGTTAAAGAACGGAAGATCTGCGAAAAAAGCCATTATTAAGGAAAAGAATTAGAAAAAACAATACTTTAGTTGACCAAAATTTAAAAACATTATCAGTTAATTATTAGGCTGAACTGGTTTTCTCTGATGAATCAAGTTTTCTTTATTTCGTGCTGTTTTAAAAAAGCTAGAATGAAGACGAAAATGTGACCGACTTAATGAAAATCGCACTTTTAAAACAGTGACACGTTCTCCGTACATTATGGTACGGAGGTGCATAACTTTTCAAACACTCGGGGAAATTTTTATGCTCAAGGGATCAATTAACTCGAAATAAAACACAATCTGCATAAAAGTGGTGCCTGACCGACTATTTTGGAGGTATCTTAGACATTTCCGTAAACAGCATTTGAAGATAATAAGGCACCTTACTACACGGCGTCTGTGGTAAGTTTATTCACTTCAAATTGTCAAAATTTCTTATACATTCCCATGAGAACCTATAATTCTGTAAGTAATCATACTTTTTTTCATTTTAAGTTAAATACCACAAAGGATATAGTAGAATTTATTCTTTACCAGACATGGAAATGGTCAAAATCGCGATCCGCTCGAAAATGTTTCGTCTATAAAAAGGCGGGGAGAGGGGAGAGGATTCGAAATTTGCAGCCTATAACTCTGCCAGAACTAGAAAAATTTATTTGTGATATTTGGCACATTGAAATTTCTGAGATTTATATTAAAACACTGTATAAAACTATGCCATTGCGCATTAATGCAGTAATTCCATATAAAGGTGGAATTAACCCAATTCAGAATACATATTTTTAACAAAAAATTGCTTAGATCTAACAAATAAATAGTTTTATTTCATATATTAAAATATAAATTGTTTATTTCATATAATAAATCATAATAGAATGCAAAGTGTATAGTTATTGCATTATGTTCAAAAAGAAAGTTTTATGCAGATTTTTAAAAAGTACTCCGTAAAGTGCAATAAAGCGAATTATTAAATCGAAAATATACATAGGTATCATTTCATACCTTTGGTATTATGCAAACAAGACAGTTTTATTTGTTTCAAACATTAATTTTAAAGTTATTACAAATAAAAAAGGTATAAGTCATTTTTTCTGCAGTGCGGCTTTTTTTTTTTTTTTTGTCGCTTAGTGTATAGCTAATGCAAATATCTAAAAACCAATTTCTGGAATTTTAGAAATTCAGCCCCCAGGTGCGGCAGCAGGGGGGGGGGGGTGCTATGGGGCAAAAACAAATAGAAATACAGTTAGGGCGTTCAAAATTGGTACAGATACGTTTTAGAGGCCTGCAAGTCGAATGAGGATATTTTAGATTGTGTAAAGTTATTAAGAGAGGCGGGAAGGGGGTGAGAGGAGAGGATGGGCAAAAAATAAAAATAGAGTTAGATCGTTCAAAATTGGTATATAGTTGTTTTCGATACCTACAAATCGATTGCGGATATTTTCGAATTTGTAAAATTATTAGGAGGGGCAGGAAGAAGGTGGGGCTGTAAGGGGGGGGGGGCTATTTGCAAAAACAAATAGAAATACAGTTAGGGCGTTCAAAATTGGTACAGATAGGTTTTAGAGGACTGCAAGTCGAATGGGGATTTTTTCGAAAGTGTAAAGTTATGAGGAGGGCCGGGAATTTTTTATTAAAATCACACAATCACAGTTGATTGTGTGATTTTAATAAAAAATTGTATTTCTTTCTCCCATTATCTAATGGTGTTTTCCATTTCCTGCGGCTTATTTTCTGTTGAGCTATCTCTATGATAGACCAGAGATGTTTCTGCCTAAAAGGTTGTCTGAGTGAGTAATGCTGACCTGGATGTCGGCCTGGATAGCTCAATTGGTAGAGCCTTGACTTTGTAAGTCAAAGATCCGGTGTTCGAGTCCCGGTCCAGGCATTATTTTCACTCAGTCGGAAAAATAAAATTTCAATTAATCTGTATATGTATATATCTTATCAGCATAACTTGAAAACAAATAACTGCAGGAAGTTCAAATTTGGTATTTTGATATTTATATTCAGTTGTTACTTGAAAAATTTGATCAAAATTGGCAAGTTTAAAGACAAATTAATAACAGCTTTGATTTTTCTTTCTTTCTTTTTTTTTCTCCCCCAATAAATGCAGGCACTGCAGTTGAACAGGAGGTTGAGAGGGCCAGAAGCTCCCCTTACGCATAATCACATGTCATATAAAACTGTTCCTGAACTTATTTTAGATTATTTTTAAAGTAGATTGAACTTTAATATCTTACCATATTCTGACTTAATCTGCAATTTATGGTATTGAAATTCAGGGCAAGGGAAAATCGTGCGAATGACACACCCCAGATTAATTTGAATTCATTAAATATATATATATATATATTTGTTCAAGTTATATTCGTTTTAATTATCAATTTATTTCATTCTTTTTATTCTGTCAACGTAAGTTCAAAGTTGTTATGTATTTTTAATATGAATTAAATGTTTTGTAATAACTTTTAAAAAATCTGGAGTGGCTCCAGTCGACTTTCCGAACATTGAGCAATTAACGGTTGTATAAATAAATTAAAGTAAGAGAAGCCATTAAATAAACAAAAGAGAAAATTATAATAGGGTATCTGAGTATTTTTCTCTATATAGCATGTTGTTCAAATAACGCTATTGCTCTTCAAATAATTTGAGTTCATACATCCTAATGATAAAGAAATTTTCGTTGTGTCCCTATAAAAATCTATAAATGCTAGACTCCCTAAAATCTATACAGTACGTGCGAAGGTGGAATACAATGCAACAATTATATAAAATTTCTGCTTAATCAGATATGTCGTATAGACGTTATCGCATTTTAACGAATTTGAGTCCGTAGGGCATAATGACAAAGAATTTTCCGTTGCGTCCCTGTTAAAAAAAAAAAAAACTACACGTGTTAAATTCACCAAAATATATGTAGTTCCTGCAACGCTGACCTATAAAATGTGTATACATTTTCACTTCAATCGAATAAGGCGTTTAGACGCTTTCGCACTTTAAAAATTTTGGGCCCATAGACCATAATGATACAGAAACTTTCGTTGTGGCCCTATAAAATTCTATAAGGGCTAGACTCACCAAAAATAGTTCATGTGACGATGACTTGTAACATGTATATAAATTTTCAGCTAGATCGGATGAGCAGCTTAGACTTTATCGCATTTTAAATAATTTGAGCCCATACGCCACAATGATAAAGAATTTTTCTTTGTATTCCTCTAAAAAAACTATAAAGGCTACATAGTCCGAAATTCATATAGTTAGTGTGACAATGATCTATAAGATGTATATAAGTTTCCAGCTCAATCAGATATAGCATTTAGACGCTGTTGCACTTTAAAGAATTTGAGCCCATAGGCCATAATGATAAGGAATTTTTCGGTGAGTCCCTGTAAAAAAACTATAGGTGCTAAATTCACCAAAACTTATGCACTTTGTAGAACAGTGACCTATAGCATGTCTATAAATTTTCAGCTCAATTGAATAAGGCTTTTAGACGCTATCGCAGTTTTAAAAAATTTGGGCTCATAGACGCAATAATTATAAAGAATTTTTCTTTGTGTCCCTGAAAAAAAAAAACTATAAACGCTAGATTCTTTAAACTTTATACAGTTCGTGCAACGGTGGCTCATAACATGTGTATAAATTTTCAGCTCAGTCGAATAAGGCATTTAGACACTATTGCACTTTAAATATTTGGGCCCATATATCATAAAGAATTATAACATATATACCAACTTTCAGCTCATTCGAACAAAGCGTTTAGACGCTATCGTGTTCACTCACATAAGTCATCGTAAAAATATTAAATATGAATACAGAGGATCTCAAAACGTGTAGAAATACCAAAATCTCAAACTTGGATTTCTGACATGATTACTCACTATAGTGCTCCGAAAGTAAAAATAGTAGATTTAACAATGAACATTTAAGTTAATAAAGTAACGATATCCTTCCGAAATAAAACTATTTATTCAAGAACTCTTTTAAAAAAAGCATTGTATCAACAACTTAAATTACCATTATTATTTTGAAAATAATCTGGTGTGCCACTCACACGATTTTCTCTTACCTTGCATTAAAGACAAATTGCAGATTAAGACTAAAGATAATTAAGGTAAGATAATAAATTTTAACTACTTTTAAAATAATCTAAAATAGTTTTTGGAACAGTTTTATTTGACATATAATTCTGTGTGACAGGTGCTATCATCCTCCTCAACACCCGTTCAATTATAATGCCTACTGTTAGGTATTGATATACATTTGCCTCACTAGAGGGCGCCAGAGGTCCCGTTGAGATGAGATTCGAAGAACATTTTTTTTTGTTTACTCTCGCGGGACATTAGTTTTGGTTTAGTTTGTCTTTAGTGAAGAGAGCAACACAATGAAATAGAATGCTCTCGGGGACTTTTTGGGCTAATAATTTTATTATTCATAGAGCTACAGTTAAAGAAATAGAAAAAGTAGCTGATAGATTAGATTAGTTTTATTATAAATCCATTTTTCTCAAAGTATAATTTTAGAAATAGTATTGCTAAAAATAGAATGAAATGGATGTTCGATGTGCACGAAAGGAATACCTTTTTGTAAATAGTGTTATTTTCATCATGTAAATATTTTATTTAATAAACTTTATATATTTTCTCATCTTAAAGAAGAAGCTATTATTTCTAGAAAAACAAGTGTCCGTTATTAGTCTTCATTTTTTAACGTCGAAGAATTTTACAGGTAAGAAGAATATTAAAATATCAGTTTGAAGATTATTACTTTGAAATTAAAATGATTAGAAATTATTAAATAATTATTTTGATTAAATGAAATAGCCTGCAATCTTTATATTTCAAAGAGTCTAGAAGACTCGCTTTAAGCCATTCAGAAGAATGGCGTTTTATAACACCTACGTTTATAAAAAAAAAAATTCAAAACCTTTATTAATTTGCCTTGAAACTTGCCAATCGTGATGATACTTTTCAAGTGGCAATCGCATACGAACTTCAATTTACCACAGCTGAATTTTGTTAACAGATATACATACAGATCAACCGCTAAAATTTGACTTTCGTATTCAGAGGACCTCAACATGTTATATTGCACAAAAAAATCAGAGTAGAAAACTGAACCTCAAAAAATAATATGTTTACTGCATAAGTATGAGAAATTAAGTTTCCTTCCTGAGCAGAGTTCGTCAACCAAATAATATGTAGAATAGCTCTTCCATCAATTAAATTCAGCTTAATTTTGGGTAGCCCTGTATATTGTGTATAAACTATATATACACATCACATCATGTACTTAAATTTATCCTTTATGAAAAGCATGTAAAACAAAATAGAATACACTTCCAGTAACTTCCAAGTATAGTAGTACAGTCAAATTAGGAAAAATAAGGTAAAAAATTTATAAAGTTTTGAAACTTTGGGATTATACTTATGAAGGGTCTAATAATTCAAAACAAAAAAGTTCCCCACTCTGAGGGGGGATCTTTCCCCCCTACCCCCCCCTTCTAAAAAAAAACATATAATTCGTTGAAATGAAGAAAAAAATAGGGAATTAATTTATCGAGTATTAGAATTATGGCATAACATTCCTGAGGGGTCTAATAATGCAAATACAAAAAGTTCCCCACCATGGAGTAGGAGCTTACCCCCTCCCCCCCCCCCAAAAAAAAAAAACTGTGTATAATTCGTTTAAATAAAGAAAAGAAAAAAAATAGAAAATTAATTTATAGAGTATTGAAATTTTGGTACAACATTCCTGAGTAATTTAATAATTGAAAACAAAAAAAATTTTCCCACCCTGGGGTAAGAGCTTCCTTCTCCCCCTCCCCCTCCCCCCCCCCCCCTCAAAAAAATTATATAACTTATTGAAAATAAGAAAAATGGTTAAATAGAGTTTTGAAATTTTGTTATAACATATTCTTGAGATGCTTAATAATAGGATACAAAATTTTTAAAAATTCCACCTTGCAGTGGGAACTTTTCCCCTTTACCTCCCCCCCCCCCCCCCCCCAACACCAATAAAAAAATAATTCAATTTTACTGAAATTATGAAAAATACGAAAATAAGTTATATAAGAATTTTTAGTTTTGGGGAAAGTTCTCTTGAAGGGTCTAATAATAGAAAACACAAAAGTTCCCTTCTCCGAGTTCCCCCCCCCCCTCCCCTCCCCCAAAAAAAGTAGTATAATTTGTTGAAATTAAAACAAATGGAAAAATAAATTGTAGAATTTATAGAATTTGTAGAATTTTATAGTTTGTGGACAAAATTGTTGAGTAGTCTAATAATAATAATAATAATAATAATTCACCCTCTTCTGGAGCAAGAGCTTCTCCCCCTGTCCCTTCGCCCCATAATTGTATAATCCATTGAAAGTAAGACAATAGAAATTATTTATATAATTTTGAAATTTTTTAGATAGTATGCTTGAAAAGGTTTCAATGAAAACAAAAAGCCTTCCCTAGGAAGGATGACTTCCCCCCCCCCCTTCCTCAAAAATACTGCAGTTCCTTCAATAAAAAAAATAAAAAAAATAAATAAAAAATAGTTAGAAAGAAGCATACAGATTTAAAACTTTGGGACATAATTCATATAATTCATTCATTCTCTTTAAGAGGGGCTTCCAGCTCCCTTTTCCCCCCATAAAAACTACTTCAAAATTTTCCGTGAGTTTTCCTTTTTTTTTTTTTTTTTTTATTAACACAAAATTATTTGTTTTCAAAGACAGCTACTATAATAATAATAATAAAAATAAAAATATGCCATGAAAAATTCTGCACAAAATGTCCTCTTCATTAATGCTTAACGAAAAATTATTTTTACTTTAAGTTTCTAAAAGCTACTAAATTGTAAAAAAATAAAATAAATTGAAAAGATAATAATGAAATTCAAGTAATAACTAGGCAAAATAAATATAGCAATAATTAAGTAAAATGTAGATCAAATAATTTTAATGTAAGTCAATAATTTATTACTTACAAAATCCAAAATCGTCTGAACATCGAATAAAAATTAATCAAGTTCATCATGAAAGCCATCTTCAAACTCCTCTGTCATTTCAATGGTTTCTTTATTGGTGCAGGTTTGCCCGTGACAATTTTTATACATTCCTCTAAACAGTAAATTTGCTTTTACACATTTGCACTTCCTTCCACAACCTTGCATACAGCTACATGAAATCAAATTTAGTATTTTTTCTGAAGCAGGCGCTTGTCTTAGATATACAGGAGACAAGTATGAATTAGATACTTTCCAGCCCCAGGTCTTTGGATCTAAGCGATTTCCCAACCACATCTGTACTTGCTGGTAAACCCGATAAAAATGCAGCATCAGTGGTAGGTGGCAAGCACGATAGGATGACAGCATTGCTTGCCTGTCCTACTAATTCATTAAAACATTGAATTCTAAGATCGTTCAATTTTTTCATTTCAGAAGTTATAGATGTTGTTTTTTTTTTTTTTTTTTTTTAACTTTACTGTACATTTCACCAATAATTTTTTTACCAGTTTTCTCAATTGAGTCACGAGCCGATCTTGGATCGTTAAACACTTTGGGTACATCATGGAGATGGTGAGATCGGTTAAACAATTGAACTACTTGCGCTTTCCCTTTTCCAAACATGGCCGAAGTGGTGTCGCAACCACTCATTGCTTGAAGAAATGGAATAGAATCCTCGACATTTATAATAACAGATGAACTTTTCAAATCCTTGGAACTATAAAATCTTGCTTTGACATTTCCCTTTCCTTCTTTCATGAATAGAATGCCCTTATCTTCTGGGGCAAGTGCTATCAGTAAAACTATAAGGTCCACATCTTGTCCAACAATAACGACTTGCTTGTTTAAATCAGATGCATCAATTGCTTTCCTAACTATCAAAGCATTTGCGTCATCTTTTGCTTCGATACCAGAAATTTCTAAGCGTTGAGCAAATTCAAAATATTTAAAACCCGTTCTTTGTATCTGACCAAGTTGAAAGAAGAGCGTACATTATTCTCATCTGTAAAAAAAATATAAAACATACCAAAATAGGAACTCAATTTTTTTCTCCTTTGCCAATTACTCCGAAAAGCTTGATCGTTTTTATATATATGATATATATATGATACGTATGATATATATGATATATATATATATATATATATCATATATGAGGTCTTAAAAAAGAATTATTTTTTGTAATAGTAAACTTAACTATTTTGTGTAAAAAAGGAAAAATTGAAAAAAAATTGAAAAGTCACAATTACGGTTGGATTTCCTTAGATCGAAAAGAGGAAAACGGGATTTTGAGGAAAAGGGGGGAGCTCCCCCCCCCCCTAAGTAGGGAGACCTATTCTATTTTCCAATGCTAGTCAATTCATAAGTGCTATCCTAAAATTTTAAAACATTGTAAATTATTTTCTCGGTTTCTCTTAATCTGAAAAAGTTGTACAAATTCGGGAGGAAAAGAGGTACCCTCCGCCTACGGATGAAGAGGGGTGTGGAATTTTCGTTTTTCCATTGCTAGAGCTCTCGAGAGCACTATTTCAAAATTTCGCAACATTATAAATGTATACCTCTGTAATAAATTCCTTTAATCCTTTAGAGTCTCCTATTTTTCATAATTTAAAGGAACTGTATGTTTTGGGGGGAGAGGGGGGGGATGATTATTCAGGGAAGGGGGACATCTTCTTTTTTAATAATAGTCTATTCATGAGTGTTATCTCAATGTTTCAAAGTTTCAAATGTTTATAAATTATTTCCTCTGTTTTTTTTTTCTTTATCGGGGGGGGGGGGAGGTCAAGGGGGAGGGGTACCCTCAAAAGTATTAATTCAAAATTTTATAACTTTATAAATATTTATTCCTATAGTATAATACTTTTATAGTCCCTCATAAAAAGAAAAAGAAAAATTGAAGGAGATAAACAGTTTTCGACGAAAGGGGAGTAGCATACCCACAGGGAGGAAAATTTTTTTTTCTTGTCCATTACTAGATTTTTCATGAGTGTTATCCTAAAATTTCAAGCGTTTGTAAATTATTATATCTGTTTTTCCTAATATGAAAGAGTTATATGGTCTAGAGGGAAAAGGGGGAAGGGGGGAAGGGAAGCTTCCCCCCCCCAGGAAGGGGGAACTTTTTTGTTTTGCATTACTAGAGCCCTCAGGAATGTTATTCCAAAGTTTCAAAACTTTATAAATTTTTTCCTTTA
Organism: Salticus scenicus; assembly: GCA_963930645.1. NCBI lineage: Eukaryota > Metazoa > Arthropoda > Arachnida > Araneae > Salticidae > Salticus > Salticus scenicus. The sequence goes on from CAWVNO010003040.1 coordinate 10,057, forward strand.
TTTGGTGTTTTTTAGTTTAATTTGACTGCACTATAGCCTCAATATACACAAATACTTTGGGTAAGCCTGTAAACGGATGATGAAAATTTTCTTTACCACTATCTACACAAAACATGTTTTTATGGATAAAAAAAAAAAATCTGTCCATTCCATTTTGTTTAGGGCCTCCTATAAATGTTACGCTGTACTTACCAGAATTTCTGTCTATGGATATAATGTATTTGAATTGTCTTGGATGGCCCTGTATATGAACCATTTGCTTAATCTCAACGAAAATATTCTGGTGTGTCAGTCACACGACTTTCTCTTACCCTGAAATTTAATACTATAAATACAGGTTGGAGATTAAGAGGTAAGATAACGAGTACTGTTATGCAAACCAATGTTAAAACAATTCAAATTAGGCTTCGGTAAAGATTTATATGAAAATTAGTTCTGTTTGAAGGGGGCTACCGCCCACCTCAACCCCTCGTTTCATTACTGCACCTATATTTATATAGAATTTAAATCTGTTATTAAAATTAAAATTCACCTAAAATTATTCAGACAACTTCCACACGCAACATTCCTTGAAAGTTATCAAACTTTTCCAGCAACAAATTTATATTAATTTGAAAATACAACACTTGGATCTCCAGAAATTATTAGTTTTTAATTTACTCTGAGAGACACAGACAAAGATCAAAAGTTAAAAAACTTGACTTCGTCGATCAGGAAGCCTCACAACATGTAAATATGCAAAAAACAAGCGATGCATATCTAGCTTAAAAACACACATTATTTATCATATATCTATGCGGAATTCATTTTAATTCCTGAACAGCTCTCCTGAACATGGTAAAATATTATAGTAATGAACTTCCACTAACAATAAAAAAGAATGTTATCGCTTAAATATTTGCAGCCCTGTATGTATTTTGCAGATTATGTACAAACCACATGGTGCACCTAAATATAATCCTATAGTAATAATATACGGTACAACCTGAAGTACACTTCCATCAATTTTCAAGTATTGTAGCACCATAATCTAGTTCTTTTGTGTAGCCCTGTAAACGAACAGCGAATGATTTCCCTACCACATTCTACATAAGACATATGTTTACGTATATAAAATATATATATTCGTTTCATTTGGTATAGTGTAGTCTATAGATGTTAAACTCTATTTACTTTCAATATCTCCCATAGATGTAATGTATTTGAATAGTCTTGGGTGTCCCTGTATTCGAACCATTTGCTTCATCTCAGCGAAAAGTTTAAAGTAGCATCCCTATATCATGCACATTTAGAATACCAAGTTTGGACTTTCTGCTATAATTTGTTTTTGAGATATGCTGATAACAGCCAGACACACACACAGACCAACCGCTAAAAATAAGATTTTTGGATTCAGGGGACCTCAAGACGTATAAATATAAAAAAGTCTCACTTTCGAAAATTTCACCCAAAAACAATACTTTCTCTACCTTATGGGTAAGAGAAAGTAAAAATAGTGTGGCATCCCTATATGATACAAGTTTAAAATACCGAGTTTGGACTTCCTGTTATTAACTGTTCTTGAGATATGCTGATAACAGACGCTCAGCAGTAAAAACATCATTTTTGCATTCAGGAAACATCGAAACCTGTAAATATAACAAAAACTGAAAATCGAAATTTTTACCCAAAAACCATACTTTCTCTACCAAAAAATATATAGGTAAGAGAAAGTAAAAATTAAGTATCGATTATTCATTTTGAAAAATAAATAAATAAATAATAAAGGTTTCCAGAACAAGGATAGTATTTAAAAAGTACTTAAAATATATTTTTTTTTTTTACTTTCTCTTACACATAAGGTAGAGAAAGTATTGTTTTGGGTTCAAATTTTCGAAACTGAGTTTTTGTTATATTTACACGTTTTCAGGTCCCTTGAATCCAAAAATCACGTTTTTAGCGGTTGGTCTGTGTGTGTGTGTGTCTGTCTGTCTGTCTGTTATCAGCATATCTCAAAAACAAACTATAGCAGAAAATCCAAACTTGGTATTGTAAATGTTTATCATAAACGGATGCTACACTGAACTTTTCGTTGATGTGAAGCAAATAGTTCGTATACAGGGACACCTAAAAGAATTCAAATGCATTACGTCTATGGAGGAAATTGCAGGTACGTAGAGTTTAACACCTACAGACTGCGCTACACCAAATGAAATGAATATATATTTTTTATATGCCTAAAAAACATGTTTCATGTAGAATATGGTATGAAAATCTATCACTCTTTGTTTACAGGGCTACACAAAAGAAATATATTATAGTGCGACATTGCTTGAAAATCGATGAAAGTATATTTCAGGTTGTGCCGTGTGTTATTAATATAGGATTATATTCATGTGCACCATGTAGTGTGCACATAACCTTCAAGAGATATACAGGGCTGCCAATATTTAAATCATAACATTATTTTCTATTGTTAGTGAAAGTGTTTTTACTATAATATTTTACCATGTCGAGAAAGCTGCTCAGGAATTGGATGACTTCTTCCCTCTTTACAGAATTTATGACGTCTCTAGATAAGTCTATAAAGATACAAAAGAGAAAAATTCTTTTGTTTATTGATCAATGTTCCGCTCATCCTCCAATTTGCAATTTAGAAAACGTCAAAAATCGTGTTTTTCCCTGCAAATTGCACAAGTGTACTCCAGCCACTAGACCTCGGTATCATTCGTTCTATGAAATTTAATTACAGAAAGTTGCTCATGAGAAAAATTACAGCATCATTGGACGAAAATGAGGAAAAATGATACAAAGTCAATATTTAGATGCTTTATATTTTGTGAGACGGTCTTGGGGCCAAGTTTCTAAAAGTACAATTGAAAAATGCTTTCAGAAAGCGGGATTTCCAGGCACACAAAAGGGAAGTGATGAAAATATCGCCTCATCAGAAAAAGTCGCTCCTGTAGACTTTAACGATTATGTTACATGTGATGACAGAATGTCTATCTGTGCAACTGAAGTTGGTGAAATTATTGATTCATTGAAAACAATGAATAGTGATTCTGAAGCAGAAATCAATAATGAAACTCCTATTGAGACTGTTACTTTTTCTAATGCTTTACATGGTTTGGAAAGTGTGAAAACATACCTCATGCAGCAGGAAGTAAATGACGCAGTATTTTCTTCTTTCCATAAGGTAGAAAAAGAACTTTTTCGAGTCAGGAATCAAGGAAACTGTCAAGCATCTCTTACTCAGTACTTAAAAATTTCAAATTAATTAGTGCGTAATTATTCGCTGTGCATTTTTTAGACGCTGAATAAAAAATATATAATTTCTCATTAAGGATATTTTTGTGTAGCTGCTCATTGGGACTTTTCCATAAGATAAGTGCAAAAAATTTTTATTTTTCGTTTCGAATCTCGATTTAACGAATAAAATTTTCGGTCCCGATGAATTCGTTAAATCGGGGTCCGACTGTATATATTTATTTATTTATTTATTTATTTGCATTTGTACTTAACTGCAAAAGAAGCTTTATTGCATAAATTAGTTTATTTTCTTATACTTTAATTTTATTCATCTTTTTCACAAAACAAAGTTTTTATATACTTTAATCTACTTTAATATTCCCTATTTTCAATTATATTTATCCCATTTCATCTTTGAGCTTTTAAATATAATCCAAACTGGCTTTAAACATATATGCACTGCAAAAGAAATAATAATAATAATAAGCGCTGTTTTAATAAATATCTTACTTATATTCAATAAAGTATCTTCATTTCATATAAAGTACAATGTTGTTGTTGTTGTTGTTGTTTTAGTATTATTATTATTTGTTAATATTTTCATATCTGACTGAAATGTGTTTTCCTGCTAATTTCCGAATTATTACTTATCAGTTAAATAATAAATAATAATAATCTAGTCCTTGAATATTAAGAAAAAAAGAAAGAAAAGAAAA